>PVKM010004861.1:0-50328 GCA_004027735.1 Carollia perspicillata | reverse complement strand
AAAGGGACTTATCTAAGAAAAAGAAGATAAAAATATGAACAGTGAAAAGACAGCAAACTTACAGTTATTAACATCCACACCTAAAACAATAGCAGACTAAGTGGACACCTAAAACAGGAGGGAAGCCACAGAAATGGAGATCACCTGGAAGGTTAGCAACAGGGGAGTGGGAGGAGAGGGTGGGGAGAAGGTACAGAGAATAAGTACATAGACAGTGAGGAGAAAATAGACAGGGAGAGGGCAAGAGTAGTGTGGGAAATGTAGAAGCTAAAGAACTTATGACACATGGACATGAACTAAATGGGGGGAGTGTGGGTGGGAGGGGGAGTGCAGGGTGGAGGGGAATGAAGGGAGGGAAATGGGACAACTGTAATGGCACAATCAATAAGATATATTAAAAAAAAAGACTAAAAGGCCACTATCCTACAAAGGAATGAAGAGAAGAATCCACGACAGAAATGACTGTTACAATGGAAATAATAATGTCATAAGGATTTATATTCTCATAGGAAAAATAGAACAAATGTTTTCAAAGATCTTTAAATGTCAATAAAAATCTATAAATATCTAAAGCCCCAAATAAGATAACCAACCAATACATCCACCAGAAATTGAAGACACAACATCTACCTCTCAGATGGCTGAATGCTGTAAAGACTGCTGAAGTACATGGTTGGAGGGGAGGGAAAGGAAGCCTGCTCTCCCATATGTTACTGGAAGTAAAAATGACATTAATGAACACTTTTTTCAAATATCCTTACATCTTTCAACACAACCATTTAAATTCTGTATCATGAGGTAACTACTAGATAAAGACATAAAGTGGACATAAAGAATGCCTACTTCATTGATATGGGACTACTGAACATTAAATGAAAAAAATCGGGTTTTGGAACAATATATAGAAGACAACATTTAAAACACACATAGCAGTGGGGATATTTAAATGCTGCTTTGTACTTTCTGGAAATAACATTATTTTAATTAGCATACAATCTTTTAATCAGAGCTAATAATAAGATGCTACCTTTTGAAAAAGAACTATACTCTGGAAACTTTCAGAGTAACCAAAAGAAAAAACGTAAATGAAGAAAAGATTATGGCCTGTAATGGTTAGGAAAAATTCCTTCAAAGAGCAAATGACAGAAGAGAATACAAGGAGAATATTTTCACCAAAAGTACTACATTTCCCTAGGACTCATTTATCTTGAAAGTGATTTATTTAGTTGCAAGCCCTTGATCTTCTTTAACTTGAAATGTAGGAGAAATGATTCCTTATTTGACAATCTTAAAGACTACAGCCTTTACCTGGACATGCACTCAAGTTTACCTGGGGGCAGAATGGAAGTGCTGAACTGGGAAATAAAATTATAGCAAAGCAATTAGGACATAAAATCAGCTCTGAGAAAGGTCAGCTGAGAATGTGTAACACTGGATGAAACATGGGCAGGGCCTTTCAGCAGGGGGAAAAAGGAACACAATTTATTTCCCAGGCTCTGAGAAAGCCTAAATCTTACTGCACTTTCCTCTACAACATGAACCATGCCCCATATCCTGCTTTCCTGTCTTGAAGAAAATGATTAAGTTTGTATGTATAAAATTTCTACTTGGTCTTCTGAATTTTCCCAGCCATCTGCCAAAGTCAACTCTTTCTCTAGATTTGGTCAGGAACTAGCATCCGTATCTTTCAATTGGCAACTATGAATTACCCTGTGTGTGTGTGTTCTGACATTCAGGAAGTGCTTTGCCCAATAACTCTGTGTTCCCAGAGAAAAGAGTACAATGCCCAACACATTTTTGTTGATTGATCCATATACAAATTGGGCAATCTATTTCAGCCACTTATCACCCAGGAAGCAGAGAGCAGTCAAGTCTGGAAAACACTACCTCAGTGACGGATGGATTGACTGGACAGCGGCCACAAAGTCACTCCAGTGATACTCAGTGAACCACTTCTTGGTAATAGAGAAAAGATTGCTTTGGTAATTGCCTAGGTCCTTTCAAATAAATGAGTGTTATGATTACAAAAGGACTTTCCTACTGAACCTACAAAAAAAAAGCTTAGTTCTTAGGTCAATTTGTAATATTACATTTTTTCTAGCTCCTTTGCTTAATGAAGAAAGTTCTCATGATTTGTGCTTTCAGTGAAGACAGGCTCTTTTTCTGAGAAACAGACACATCAGTTCTACCTTGTACAGATCAGCTGTAAGTAGTCTTTAGCAGTTCTGGTTAGTATCTCCTGCATTACCTATTGGCTTTCACTAAACTTCTACTTTGCTCATTCACTCCCTAAGATTTAACTATATCTTATCTCAACCAGTCATTGAACAGGTGCTCACTGAGTCTAGGAAAAAGAAACCCAGGTTAAGATACAGAAGCATTGAGAAGATGAGCGATTATCCTTGGTCACAGTTAGCAAGAGGCAGCTCTAAATCACTCTGCCCCTTAATTAGGAGTGTTTCCTCTCCACTGCATTGCCCAAAGAACTGTCTGTACTTCAGGTCCTGGAGGCTATTAAGCTACTTATACCAACTTCAACCAGGAATGTTCTAAAATACCAAATATTTGCATTATGTTCAGGATGGCTCTGCTTCAGGGTCGAATTTGGCCCACCACCCACTTTTGTAATTAAAGTTATATGGGTACATAGCCATGCCCATTTGTTTATATATTATCAACAACTGCTTTACATGGGAAAGTATTAGATTAGTTGCAACAGAGACCATATGGCTGCATAACTTAAAATATTTACCATGTGGCTCTTAACAATTTTGTAGATGTCTGCCTTCTTAGTTAAATGAGTAAATTACAAGTAATACTGAAGGAAGATAATCCCCCTTATGACCATCAATCCCTATCTGATGGATCCATGGATAGAGAGATAATAGGTGAATGAATGAATGATTAAAACTCCTTTGAGGATTAACTCAGAATATCCAGGTCTGGAGCAGTTGAGACTGGCCTCACCAAGGTCAAAGACATGGACATTGAATCCAGGAACTTGGATTCTTCTTAAGGTGGTTCTTCTAGTCTTTAGGCTATTAGTTGCTGCTTTGTAAATGAAAGCGAAGAAGTCGCTTCCTATTTTGTCTACTCATCTTTGGTTCTCTCAATACCTTAATGGGAAAGTGTGACCACCCCCATCAGTGCCTGAGGGTTTGGTGAGTCACAGGGATCCAGGGCCTGTGCAGAGGTATGGTCACATGTCTGTCACCAAAGACTCTCCAGAAAGCTCCATTGCCTCTACTTTTTTTTAACATCTTTAATTCTTCTTTAAATTTCTCTCCCTCCAAAGAGTCGTAGCCTTAGGCTACTTTCATCTCCCAGTAGAATTTCCAGTAGAGTCTGCTAATTAGTCTATCTTCAGTCTTAACCTGCCTCAAACCAGTTGTTTAAACTATTAGGAAAATGAAGTACCTCAAATATACACAACTAAGCATGCCTCTTCCTTTCTTCCATTTTCTTCTGTGGACTTCTATGAACTGTAGGCTGCAGTTCATGTTCCTATGCCTGGTCCACAGATGCCTCGTGACCTGGCCCCTGTTTTCCTTTCTCATTTGACCACACTCAGGAACTGCCCTCCCCCTTCACACTCTGCTCCAGTACAGAGAACTACACATCGCCCCAGGAAGCCCATTCCTAGCTGTGTTCCTCTCCTCTCATCATACCACAGTGTGTAATTATGATTTTATGGGATGACTTTAATAAAGGCCATCTTCACACTGCCATGTAAGCCTCATGAGGGTTGGGCCACATCTATTTGAACCTCATGTCTAACATATTACCTGGCCTTACAAAAGTACTCTTAAAAATTTTGTTGCATAGATGAATAAAATATATGGCAGTGTCAAGGCTCCATGTCTGAAAATATGTTTATTCTCTTGCTTGGGATTACTTCCTCTCTGTGTAACTTTTTGCCTTGTCCTATCAAATCATTTAGTCCTAGTTCAAGTGTTCTGAGCACATTCTTCCTTCCTTGCTTTCTGTATTTTTTTAAAGAAACCCCTCCAGTGAAATCATACCCCTTGATATGACTGAAGCAAGACATACTGGTCCCACCTATTGTCCTCTTTACACATTTCTCTCATTGCACATATCACATTATATTCCATTGTTGACTAGAATGTCTCTCTCTGCTAAGACACAGTGATACACCAAAGACCAAGGACTGCATTTCATTCAATTTTGAATTCCCAATATGTAGCTTAGCACCTGACATAGCGCCGTTGCCTAACAAATGGTGAATGAATAAGCTCACAGTATGGACAACCGAGGTTCAAATGCAAGCCACTGCAGCAGCTGGACAGAGCCACAGACTGGCTCGGGAGAGACTAGGTTCATACAAATAAAATATAAAAACAATAGAATCAAACAAATCTTTTTTCATTATCTATTTCTCAGGCACCCAGTGATAATTTGGAAAGTATAGCACTGTGACTGGAACAAATAGTAGAACCTACAGGGACTGTGTATCTCAAACTATGTCCTACACCAAAGGCTTTCCGGCACGAAGTTAAAGCTGAGTATTGAGTCCCAGTTGGCAGAAGTCTGCACTTGCGACAGCCCCACTTACCTGGCACACACTGTAAGGGCTTCCCACTCCCCTCATTGTCTATTCTGTTCTCAGGGCTCATTTCTTTGACCTCAATCAGAGCTCACTGTTGTGTTAGGAACCCTACCTACAGGTATTTAAAAAACAAGATCAGTTGCAATAGTGTAATATCACAACCACCTGAGGTGGCCTTACCAATATGTTTAATAAGAGAATGCCTAAAAAGCTTAAAACTGAGCAATAAAGTGTTTACAGGGGACTTTGTAAAGCCTTGACATACTGTCAAGAGGCTTCACTAAGGAAGAGGCGTACTAAGGAAGCCCAGGAACTGGACTTACTAGACTTTAAATCAGCTATTCAAGTTAAAAAAAGCTAAAGGAAACTGTGCTCAAAAGAATTCAAGGAAAATATGAGAATAGTGTCTCACCATATATTTAATATCAAAAAGGAAACAAAGTTATAAAAAATCCTAAAACTGTAAAGAAAAATAAGTGAAAAAATTTTACTTGAAATGCCTAATAGCGTATTTAAAGTGGTAGAAGAAAGAATCAGTGAAATAGAAGACAGGTAAATTGAAGTTGTCCACTCTGAGGGAAAGAAAAAAAAAGGAATAAAGAAGAATAAGTAGATCCAGATCCTGGCATAATGGGAGAACCAGAGGAAGGGAGAGAGGGGGCAGAAAGAATAATAGAAAAACTAATGGTAAAAAATTTCCCAAATTTGATTTAAAATATTAATGTACATGTTTAAAAAGCTTACTGAACTTCAAGAGGGATAAATTCAAAGGGCCCCATCCCTATGGACATCACAGTCAAATTGCTGAAAGTAAAAAGCACAACGAATCTTGAAGTCAGCAAGAGAAACAGGACTCATCACCTGTAAGGGATCTTCAGTGTGAGTAACAGCTGGTTTCTCATCAAAACTCATTAGTACCAGAAGGCAATGATAAAACAACATACTGAAAATGCTGAAATGAAAACAACCCCTGCCAAGAACTCTATATATGGCCCAACCATCTTTTCACAATGAAGGGGAAATCATGACATTCCCAGGAAAAACACAATCTGAGAGCATTTATTTCTAATGGAACTCCCCTACAGCACCGAGTAAAACAGCCCTTCAGACTAGAAGGTAAGGACACTGGACAGTAAGGTGAAGCATCATTTATCTTTACCTGGTAAAGGTAAATGTGTAGGTACATACAAGCAGCAGTACACGTGCATTTTGCTGATCATTCTTTTTTCCTATCTGATTTATAAGAAAAGTATATAAAGCAATAATTATAACTGTGTCATAGAGCTTATACAAAGGATGGAGGAGGAAATGAAGAAAAGTGTTCTAGTACAATTACAATTAATTTGGTATTAATTCAGATAAAGTTGACGGTGACATGTTACTTGTTCCAGGGCAGACACTAAGAAAATAACTAAAACGTATCTATTGTAATAAAAAAAATTAAAATGGTATGCTATAAAAGAACCTAGTTAACACAGTAGAAGGCAATAATGGAAGGATACTGGGGCAAAGAATATAAGATATTTAGAAAACACACAGCAAAATGACAATCACAATAATTACATTACATTTTAAACTGACAAAACATTCCATTTGAAATATAAAATTCAGCAAAATAAATTTAAAGAAAAACATTACCCACCTTCACGCTGTTGGTGAGAGATGCTTTAAATTCAAAGATGCAAGTTGAAAGCTAAAAGATTTAAAAACATATGACATGCAAGCAGGACCCAGAAGAGAGTAGGAGTAGCTATACTAATACCAGAAGTAACATACTTTAAAACAGACTTACTTTTACAGACAAATAGAGATATTTTGTAATGATAAAATGTCAGCGTAGGAAGATGACTTAACCATTATAACATGACCTTTTAAAGCAAGTAGACCTACCGGAAATCCATAGAATAGGATCACCAACAACAGCAAAATATGCATTCTTCTAAAGAGAATGTGGAATTTTCTCCAGGCTAATCATGTCAGGCCATGAAGCAAATTTCAATAAATATTAAAATTATACTTATAGTGCACATATGTTCCTTAATGAAAATGAATTGAAATTACAACTTACTAACAGAAGGAAGTTTGGTAAACTCACAAATACATGAGAATTAAACCACAAACTTCTAAATAACCAATGTGTCACCGAAAAATTACAAAACAAATAGGAAAACATTTTGAGGTGAATAAAAATTAAAATAACTTACCGAAATTCATGCAATGTAGCTAAAACAGTGTGTACAGGGAAATTTATAGTTGTCGATGCCTATACAAAAGAAGAAGAAAAAACTCAAATCAATAACCTAATCCTTGACCTTAAGTAAAAAGAAAATGAAACTAAATGCAAAGCAAGCAGAAAAAAAAATATATAAGCTGAGGAAAAAATAAATAAAACAGAAAAAACAATAGAGAAAATAAGAAAACCAAAAGTTATGTTTTTGAAGAATAAACAGAACTGATGATCTTTAGCTAGACTGACCAAGTGGGTTGGGGAGAGGGAAAGAAGACTCAATTTGCTAAAATCAGAAATTAAACAAGAGGATATTACTCTTAATTTTTCAAATGTTAAATATTGTATGCCAGAAGACTGAATAACTTAAAAGAAAAAGGTAGTTTCCTAGAGACAAACTACTGGAATTGAATTGAAAATCGAAAATAGAAGTAGACCAATAAAAGTAAAAAACTAATAAAAGCTAACACAGTTCTAAATGAATAAAGAGTTTGAATTAGAAAAAAAAAAAACCTTCCCACAAAGTCCAGGACTATGTGACTTCATGGATGAATCCTACCAAATGTTTAAAGAAGGAAGCACAAATCTTACAGAAACCCTTCCAAAGCTTAGAAGACTGAACACCCCCGAGTTTTTCCTTGAGACAGTTTTACTCTGACACCAAAACCAAAGATAGGACAGAAAATAAAGCTATGGATTAATCTTTTTTATGAATATAGATGTACAAAGTTCTCAGCATAATACTATCAAACTTATTCCAACAAAATATAGAAAAGATTATATGGTATAACTAGGTGAAATTAATCTTAGGAATGTAAGATTGCTTTAACATTCCAAAATTAATCAATGTAATACAATATATTAATAAAATAAGAGACAATGAAATCACGTGATCATCTCTCAATTGATGTAGAAATAGCATTTGACATATTCAACTTCCTTTCATGACAAAACAAAACAAAACTAAAACCTCAACAATCTAGGAATGGAAAGCAGCTTCACACCGATAAAGGGCATTGTAGCGGGTTGGATCATAGCACCCAAAAGGCATATTCACATGCTAACCACCAAACCTCTATGTTTTACCTTACATGGCAAAAGAGTGAATATTACCTTATATTACAAAATAGGTAATTAAGTTAATGATGCTCAGAAGAGGAGTTTACCCTGGATTATTCATGTAGTTAATGCAATAACACGTATCCTCAGAAAATGCAGATACACAGCAGAGAGGGCAATGTGCAGAGGGAGGCAGGGATTACAGTGATGTGGCCACAAGCCTAGGGTTGCTGGGCAAACACCAGGAGCTGGAAAAGGCAAGGAGAGACTTTCCACTCAAGTCCCCTGAAGGAGAGCAATGCTACCAGATTCTGGACTTTTAACAAACCAGTCTGTGAGAAAGTACTCTTTCATTGTTCAAAGCCAACAAGTTTGTGATAACAGTAGCTTACGGTTCCAAACACAGGCAACTACAAAGATCCCACAGCTAAAATCCTATTTGTGATGAAAGATTGAGAACTTGCTGCTAAGATTAGGAACAAGACAGGAAGATCCACTCTTGCCACTTTAATCCACACGGTAATGGAGGTCCTAGACAGGAAATTGTGGGGGGAGGGGAGAAGAAATAATAGTATCTAGGTTAGAAAATAGAAGTACAACTGTATCTCTACTTGCAGATGATATGATTTTGTATACAAAAATTTTAAGGAATCGGCAAAACGTATTAGTGCTAGTATACAAGTTCAACAATGTTTAAAGATACAAGGTTTTAGGATATACAAAATTAAATGTATTTCTATACAATAACAAGGTACAATTTGGAAATGAAACTAAGAAATTAATTCCATTCATAATGGCAACCAAAAAATACATATTCAGAAATAAAGTTAACAAAGGAAATGTAAGACTTTTACACTGAACTATGAACCATCACTGTGTGAACTTGAAAACTGCTGGTTTTTTTTGTGTGCACAAATTGACAAGCTGATTATAAAATATATGGAAATGCAGGGGACCCTACACAGTCACAATTTACTACAAAACAACTGTCACCAAGACAGTGTGGTAACTGGCATAAGAAACGACATGTAGACCAACTGGACAAGATTGAGAGTTCAGAAATAGAACCTCACATTCTGGTTTATTTTTGATAAAAATACCAAATAATTCAATGGTAAAAGAACAGGGTTTTCTGCCAGTAGTGCTGGCACAATTTGATAATAGATGCAAAAATAGAAGAAGAAGGAAAAGGAGGAAGAGGAGCTGGGCTCTTTCCTTATCTCATGCACAAAAACTAACACAAAATAAATCATAGACCTAAATGTAAATACTGAAAGTAAAGCTGTTGGAAGAAAATACAGGTAAATCTTCAAGGCACTGGATTAGCCAGCTGCTTGTTCGATATAATACTTATAACACAAGCAACAAAACAAAAGAAATATAAATTGGGCTTTACCAAAATATTTAAAAAGGCTTTTTGCTTCAAAGGCTATTATCAATTAAGTAGAAAGACAACAGACAGAATGGGAGAAATATATGCAAATCATCTGTCTAGTGAGGATTTTTAATCTAGAATATATGAAGAATTCTTACAATTTAACAATAAAAAGATAAACAACGTAATTTAAAAGTAAGCAAAGTATTTGAATAAACATTTGATTCAAAGACATACCATGTCCATAAAGCACATAGAAGATGCTCAGTGTTGTCGGTCATTAGGGAAACACAAATCAAAACCACAATATAACACTTTACACGTACTTGAAAGGCTATCATAAGACAAACAGAAAATAAGAAGTGTTGGTGAGTATTTAGATAAATTACAACCCTGATCCATTGCTTATAGGAGTATAAAATAGCACAGCCCTTCGTAAAAAGACTTGGCATGCCTCAAAAAAAGTTAAACACAGAGTTACCATCTGACCTAGGAATTCCATTTCTTGGTACATGCCCAAGAGGACTGAAAACATGTCCGCCCAAACACTCGTAGAGCATACTCAAAACAGCATTATACAAGCAGCCAAAAATGGTAACAACCCAAATGTCTGTCAGCTGATGAATACACAAAATGTGGTACCCATACAATCAAATATTATTCTGTGGCATGAAGGAATGATACCCTAACATATGCTACAAAATAGATGAACCTTGAAAATACTAGTGAAAGAATCCAGACATGAGAAGCCATATAACTTATGATGCCATTTATATGCATGTCCAGAACAGACGAGGCACGGATTAGGGGCTCTCAGGAGGAGGACTAGGGGAGCGGGGATGAGGCATGGCCACTAATGTGTAAGGATGCTTTTCTGATGGTGAAAACAGGCAGAGCATCGATGGTGGTGCTGGGTGCACATCTGAGCATTTTAAACACCACTGACTAGTACACTTTTCAAAGGTGAACTTCTGGTATATGAATTTTATCTCAATTAAGCTGTTATTTGAGAAAAGAATAAGAAGTGGAAAAGCTGGATCACATGGTTGTTCTTTTCTAAAGGGGAGAGTGGAGGGCAGGCGAAATGGATAAAGGGGGTTGACTGTATGGCAAAGGATGGAAACTAGGACTTTGCGGGGTGAGCATGATATAGCATACACAGATGCTGAATTATAGTGTCATACACCTAAAACTTACAGAATGTCATAAACCAATGTTCCTTCAATAAAAAAAATAACACTCTCTCAAGAACTTATCTACACCTGGTAAAAAAAGATTCATCTTGGATTTGAAATAAGTTTATATGACTTGAAATCCTGTGATTATTTTACCATAGTATTGCCGCCCAGGTTTGTTAACTCTGCCTCGGAGACTCAGGTAGGATGTAGTGCTAACCTGACTATTCTGTCCTGTGCTGCCAGCCACCCCGCACTTCTAAAGAAAATGGTGCGGTGCTTTTTTGGAGGAAAGGAGCTTCATAGAATTGTAAAAGATGCTCGGAAATTCCAAGGCATGAGCCCCTGAAACACAAAGCGCCGGCTCCCCCAAGGGCACACGCTCCTGCTGAGAGGCCAAGAAACTTTGGCATGGAGACAAAAGTCAAGCTTGGTTGTGGAACCAGACTTCAGACAATCAGGAGAGAATAGGAAGATACTCTATTAAAGTGCAGAAGGTCAAGTTATGCCCTCACGCTATCTGATGACAAGAAAGAAAAAAAATCGAAGCTCTAGGCTGAAAGCCAGATGACTGGGGACAGAGGAGCTGAATGTTTCCTGGTTGCTCTCTTAAATTGGAGCTTTTTCATTGAAGAAGCCAGAACATTAGCCATTGTTGGTTTTTCTAAAGGTAGGTGAGCAGTTTGACAGCTCAGGGTAGGAAGAATAAGAGAACTAGTAATTACTGCTATTTGGAGACAAAGGCGTGTGTGTGTGCGTGCACACTCGCGTGTGTTTGCCATTCTCTGGTTTCAGTTCATTATTTAACTTCTTCCTTCCTGCCCACGGGGGAGGCAGCTCTCTCCTGCGACACTGGCAAAGGGAAGTTAAAAAACTGAAAAGACATCGAAGTTCACTGAGGGGTGGAAATTTACCCACTGCATAGAAGAGCTAGTTTCCAAAGTGAAAAATGATTTATTTTTTTCCAAAGAAGTATTTATATTTTTTAGGCATATATTTGGGATTTTTCCCCCCGAGACCATATTCTTTCTCTCTCTGTTCATGGTCTCCCATATAGTTGATTGATGCATCTATAAATGTTTTAAACCATAAATGAACTGCTCGTTTTAGATGTTCTGTGGGTGGAGCTATGTTCAGAGCATGGTCATGAACCAGAGAAAAAGGAGGAGGAAAAGTCAGAGAGAAGCATGGCCAAACACCACTAAAGTTAACACAATTTCCTCCTATGAAAGCTCTTCACTCTGAGGTTATTCTCACACTTAGCTGAGACACAATCACACCACACCTGGCACAGCAGTCATGTGGAAGTGAAAGGGGCCACACTAGGAGACAATGTGAAACTTCCCCCCAGTCTTAGAGCATGGAGTGAGAATTATACTTTTATCCTCTATTGGCTGTGTGGTCTTAGGAATGTTTCTGAAACTCCCTGAGACCAGTTTTTTCAAATACAAAGTGAAGATAATAGGACTTTACCACCCTATAATAATTTGTGAAATTTAGAGTGTATATAAGAGCATATATATATCTATTTACACACACACACCTAGGGTAGGCTGAGGTACACAGAGGTATTTAATACATGAATACCATAGCAATTACCATTCTAACTCAGTGGCATTCACAACTTAAAAGAAGAAAGTTATGCAACATTTCTCTACGAAAATATTCAAGACACAAAAGATAAGCTAGGACAGGCTGGTTAAAGCATGGTGGGAGAGAACACAAATAGCCAGGAGCCCCTTCGCTGAGCCCCCATCTAACACAGTCCCTGAAAAATCTGCAAACCATACGTCACTGCATCCAGGCTCCTTTCCGACGGAGAAGCCTGGGACTGGAGAGAGAAGGCAACCTTCTTGAGCTTCCACCGTCCATTTTCTGGTGAAGATGTTACTAACCCCCATTCTCACGACTCACGGTGCAGCCCCTTTTGCTACACCCCCAGCCTCCTCCAACCCGTTTCCCACTTACTTTTATAGCTAGGGGCATGGAAGTGACAGTCCAGAAAAGAAAGTTGGTTGTTAAAAAGAGATACCCAAAACACTGGAATATATAACAAGACACAGTGAGAGAGGAGACAGGGAAACTAAAATAATGGAAGAAATGCATCTGCATTGCCATTGGAGGAAACTGACTTGAAAGACAAACAGCTATTCAACTGTCGAGTGTTTGGAGTACAAGGACACTTATTTCTTATGGTAACTGAAGGCACTGGGAGGAGGCCAAAAATTGTGTGGTAACTTCTTTATAAAAAGGGAGTCTAAAATTCATTATACAATAATTTACATACAAAATGAGTAAAGTTAAAAAATAGTTTTGACTTTAAAAGGGTAAGCTTCAGTAATCTGAAAATTCACTTGTTATTAAGCACTCCATGACTCAGTGCTGTTAATTCTTTAGGGAGGTTTTTCTATTTGCGTAGTATATTTATCAATAACTTTCTATTGAATAATTTTCATTGTTTGAAAAACAAAAGTTGTTACAGAGCAGATATACAAGGTCTGTCCAGAAGGTATCTAGCCATGTAATAGGAAAAAGAGACATTTACTGAAGAAGATACAAGAAACATTGCACAGAGGGCAATGACGCTTCAGTCGCCTTCAAAGTAGGCCCCTTGGGACCTCACACAGTTCTTCTCCCAATCACCATCAGCTGCCCCATTGTATTTTCCTAAATTTCATCAATGGTCTGCAATCTCTTCCCTTTCAAAGGTGATTTAGTTTTGGGAAAAGGCAGAAGTCACAGGGCACCAAATCTGGGCTGCAGGGGAACTGAGTCACCTGGGTGATTAGGTGTTTCACCAAAACACTCTGCATGAGACATGATGCATCAGTGGGGGTGCTGCCAATTATTAGTTGCTCATAGCTGTGGCCTTCCGAATCATTCAAATAGTTTCCACAGAGGAATGTTTAAGCTTAACCCAAAGTTTGATGCAGATTCATTGCTCCACTTGCTCATTTTGAATATGACAGCCACACAGCACACATGCTCACTCAGCGGCATCTGCCACCCCCACTGACTAGTACAGTGAAGTTCTCGTTGTGTGCGCATGTGCATTCCAGTCCACTTTCCTTGGCTGCCAGGTTACGATGATGTCCTGTAAATCATTCTTGTTACCTTAATAATAGCTGGACTTTTTCCAGATAGATCTCATACACAGTTAGAAAGAGAAAGAAAAGTTCTTTTGAAGGACAGACAAGGAGAGAAATATCTCTCACTGCTTCTCAAAATTGCTAAGTTTATATGTATCAATAATATCTCCTGCCATCAGATGCCCTTCCCCGTCCCCTCAGTACCTAGCCAAACAAAATAATCACCTCTTCTGCAGGACATTCTCTCACTACTCCTGGTTCCCACTGACCTCACTTTATCCACTGCACTAATGTAGCATTGGAGTGCCTTGTAACATTCCTTGAATCATTTGTCTTATACTTTATGTCAATTATAGATTATTAATACCCCATGTGAATGTATCTTACACAAACATTTAAATTAAAAGTCATTTGAATGCAAATTCAATGTTGGCTGTTTTATTATATCGACCAGAACACATAATGCTCAATAAATGTGATGCATCAATAAAGTGAATAGATGTATGAACAATTAGATAATGAATAAATTTAGGAACAGTATTGAGAATACTGAATGAAAGCGACCCAAGCCTAGTGAATGACTTTAAAATGTTTATATGTGAATTAAATTAATTTTATACATTTTACTCATGAGACATTAGCTTATTCAATGAGGTCTCTGCATGGTGTAATGGAGAGAAAATATAATAGAATTAAAAATGTATGTTGAGTTCCTGACCAGATAAGCCACTGACTCAATTTTAAGGAGACTGTATCACATCTGGGCCTAAAGTTCCCCATAAATTAAGTAAGCAGACAGGATTAGAACCTCTGAGGCCACTTCCCGTTTTCACAATATTTGATTTATGACACAACGGGCATTAAGGGAGAAATGACCAAACATCCTCCAGCCATGTAGAAAGAGGACCTGGTTTGTTGGTTTTATGCAGAGTCCATTGGTCCTTAACCTGAAGGCCCTTCAGAGTCCTCCGTGGGATGTCCAGAAACACAGGTGAGCAGGGAGAGCTCACAATGTTTGCAGTCCCAGTGTAGTCCACATTTGGAAAACTACCAGGGCTCCATTCTAAGCTCAGTGAAGTCAGGACTCTCATCTGCCTACTTTTCTTGCACTTTACACAAAGACCAGCACAGAAAGGTCTGCAATAAATTTCTCTGTAGTAATGTAATCCACGAAGGGACACAAAACCTTCCAGTAAAACACACTAGATGAAAACATATAATTTGATGGCAGAAGGACTTGGTCTGGCAACCAAGAACTACCTAGGAACCTGTGAAAAAGAACAGCAAGGGAAAAAGAATAGTGTTACATGATATTAAAACCCTATAATTAAGATTATATTGACACACGAATAGATAGAAATACCCATAGAAAAGAATATAAAATCCAGCTTTACCCCTCAAACATATAAAGTTTGGTATTTGCTCAAGCAGGCATTTCTAATGAGTGGGCTCCAGATGTACCCTTAAGTAAATGACACTAAGGAAAATGTGTGTGTGTGTGTGTGTGTGTGTGTGTGTGTGCGCGTGTGCATGTGTGCATGAAATGCATAGTCCCACACAGTAAGAGATGGTCAGTGGAGGCAGAATAGCCCCAAAGTATGGGAACCTTGGGGAGAAATGCTAACTCCAGAAAGGAGTTGTTTTGGGGGGTAGGACTATGTTTTTGTCAATGATGCTCCCAAACGATCTGAGGGAAGTACCCGTGGACCTCACCACTCTAATCGAGACCTTCTGCTCTAATGTACTATGCTCGCTCTGCTACATGCTGTCCCTCTGCTCGGACTGCTCTTTACCTAGCTAGTTTACGCTTATCCTTCCGTCAGCAACTCAAGAACCCTTTCATCCCAGAGGTCTCCTGAACCACGGCACCGCCAGGGCCCTTTGACATAGGCTCCCAGAGAACTGAAGTGCCTCCCTGTAGAGCACTGGTTGGTTTATAAATACATTTGTCTGGTTACTTGATCAATAACTGTATTCTGATGGGGGAGGAGAGCCCCAAATCATGGAAACAAGGACCATCTCTCTGTTGTCCGTGATGGTACCTTCAGCCACCAGCATAATAGCTTCTACGAGGTTCTTCATAAGTATCTATTTAAATGGCTAGACCTCATGTTCCAAGACCTCTAGATATGCACATAGCCCATATTTCTAACCTTATTTCTCAAACATACTTAACCACAGAGCCCTTTTCTCCGTGTGAGGGTCTACTGATATCCACAGAAGCAGTACTTTCCAGGGCACACTCTGGGAAGACTGGGATGTGAGAACGGCAGACCCAGACGCTGCTCCCAGACGCTGTTAGCCACTCTCTGCAGTATCCAAGGGAATCGAGACTCTCTGTCCCTCCGTGGTCTCATCTGTCAACAAGTTTGCCTCTTCAAACTCGACTTCACCACAGAGTGAAAAGCAAACAGACTATCTGGTCCAAATTGGAAAACAAAAACTGAGGTGCAAAAAGAGTATGGGACACAGGCAGACAGTGGCAGAACATTGGCTTTTAGAATTAAGACCCAAATCTTAAGGCTTCTCCATGATCATCTAATCTTGTATCTCACCACTGTCCTAACTCATTCAATTCCACCTTTCCTTCCCCCCGCTGTTGGCACGTCCCAACCTCTTTCATAGCACAGACAATAATAATGTTTGTAAGGCATGGGGGTAGGGAGATATATACAAGGCCTCTGACACAAGAGGCCTTGCACATATTTTTTATTCTTATAAAAATATATGTCTAGGTAGCTCCTCCAATTTATAACCAGTCTCCCTTGTACACAGTATCTATGTATTTCCTTCTGAATGTGTCAGTTGGGCCTGTCTGTTCCCAGCATTCCTCAGATTCCTCTCCCTTTCAAAACTAACTTGCCCCATTTACTTAGAGATTCTGATTTCTCCTTCTGTTACTCCAATGGGGCCATTCATGTTTAGCTTAAGTGGTAGCTAGTGGCTGGCTGAGTAACTCAGCATAGGGAAGCATTATCATTTTAATAAGTGCTTTTGGTTTCTTAATCCAAACTGGGATAGTTCGAGTGCCACAGCAGGGTCAGTAGATCAAATGTTTTGGACCAGGAAAGACCTTTCGATGACTTAAGTAGCATTTCACTCAGCCTTCTCTCTTCATACATGCTGAGAACAGGCACCACAAGAGGTGAATTAATGAAATCGAGTTAGTGTATAGTTCTGTGAGCTTTCATAGTCAAAGCTCCAGCTCTGCTGTGTCCCCAAGGGCAGGCAGGCACCCAGAGGGCAAGCCCACTGAGCCAGCAGGAAGACGGATTAGGCTGCTGTGGGCCCAGCAGCGCCTGCAACGACACTGCTGAGGCGAAGATTGGTGCCAGCCCTGTTCAGAACACACAGCAGGAACATCAAGGCTAGTGAAGCAAAGAGGAGAAGAGGGACCCAAGCCAGATGCCTCACAGCTGGAAGAGAAAGCTCTGTTCATTGCTCCAATGCCATTAAGCAAAGGCCACATGGGAGTGGAAATTCACCAGTCCCTAGAGAGTAAGAAGTGCACTTGCTCCACCACTGAACTCATGTTTGGCAGTCTCAAGGGAAATGGGGTTTAAGGAATTGGAAAGAAGTTTCTTCAAATATCTCATCTGAAGCAAACTTACAAGGTCAAGGAACCCCTCAGCCCTGTAGTAACTAAGGCTCTATGTGAACCCCCTACAGACACTGTCCTTAAGAGTGCTTTGCAGATTTCAGAGCACAATCTACTCCAAGATCTATCCTCAGGGACCCTTCCTTAGTAGTGTAGGTTGGCAAACTTTTCTGTAAAACACCAGAGGGTAAATGTGTTAAGCTTTGCAGGTCATACTCTGTAGCAACAGAGTTGCAACTCCACCATGTAGCATAAAAGCAGCCATGTGTAACATGTAAATGAATGAGAATGGCTGTGTTGCTATAAAACTGTACAAAGGCTGGCAGTGAGTTGAAGTCAATCCCTGGAATGCAGTTTACTGACGGCCTGCTCCAGAGCAGTACCCGGAAAATGAGTCCATACTCCCCTCTTCTCATTTGCCTATCCCTGGTACTCCAGCGGGAGAGCTCCCTGAAGTCCCCCCACTCATGGAGCTGGACTGCCTCCCTTACGTCCCTGAGTTCCTCCCTTCTCCAGGTCACACCTAATCTTTTTCCCCCAGTAGCACTGCACTGCCTTCACGTCCTTGGGCTTGAGTCACTCAGTGTCTTAATTTCAGGATGTAAGACAACAGACATATTGGCCCAGGGGAAAGAGCACTGCAGACTAACCAGCAGATTATCAATGGTTTGAATAGTTCTGCAATAACTTCTGCTGGGGAAACTGGACTCAGGAGTCTTACTTCTCAGCTTTATGTCCCATTATACCAGGGGTTAATGACAAAGGCAACATGATTGCAACCGAGGGAATTACTGGCAGCCCTTATTGATTAAAGCATGTAAATAAAAAACACAAAACCAAAACCAGAGGAAGACGGCAATGCCTTGGACCTGAAGTCAGAAGGCCAGAGGCCCGGAGATGGGTATGACTAATTGTCTGGTGGTGTTAATTAGTGATGAAGTCTCTCAGAGCAATTTTCCTCATCATTAGACAAGGACAACACTCTCCCTGACATGTCTTGTCAGCACACTAGACCCTTTAAAGACTCTCCCCAAGCTTCAGATAAAGTCCAAATTCCTTGCTCCCCTCTCTGGCCTCACCTCTTCTCACCTGGTCCTTCAGCTTCCTCCCTGCAGCCGTGGGTACAAGATACAACTCCCCACACACAGACGCTCACAGAGCTTTTCTCTCCCAGCAGATCATGAGCTCTCTCCCACCCCAGCCTCCTTATGTCTTAGTCCTGGTTACCCATCTAGTCTCCATTTAGACATCTGTCGTTTTCACATCTTTCATCACCCTCTGAGACTGGGTTCGGTATGCCTGTTAAACATTCCCCTATGACTCTATCATTATTCCCATCACACATTCCTATATGTACTTGTCCACCCTACTAGATGACTTTTTAAGCACTAGAATTTCATCTTAGTCACACTTGTATCACCAAGCCTAGTACTCTTCCTGACATACAGCAAGAGGTCAACGTGGTGAGCTAACTAATAAGATATACACTTTAGAAATGCTTTGAAGAAATGTAGAAGGATCTAATTCTCAGAAAATAAAATGTGAAAAAAAACTTATCAAAATTGTGCTTTGATATAAATGGTTCCCTTTGATAAACAGAAAATATTTCATTCCCCATCCCCCAAATTCAATCTATTCCCCAAACGACATTTTGAAACTCTAGAAATTAGCTAAAAATAATCCAGGGTGTTAGGGGTAAATAAAAGACAAACAGACTGAATTAATGACTGTTGAAAATGGGTACTGGATATATGGGACACTAGTATAATACTATATCAGATGCTGTTTTATATATTTGAAATTCTCCATTAAGAAAAGCTTTATAAAAGATAAGGATGTCTAACAGGCAAAACAAAGGGAAGATCTCTAATGGTTTTACCCTCCCAAAATAGTCATATACACTCATTCCATTTAAAACTGAATTCTACAGGAAGAACTACTTAGGATTTTAAAATATATTGATTCAAACGTAGGGTCAATTTAAAACTCACAACTTAACACTACAATTTAAAATTGCATGTGATGCTTTGCCTTACTAATTATATTTCTGAAATTGTGTTATCTATCATTCATCATAATTATAGAAACTATAAAAAGAAAAGTTCCATTATAATTTAGGTAGTTTTTTGAAAAAGTATAAAATATATTCACTCTTTCAAACATAAAAAAAAAAGCCACTGCTTTCAAAAAGAGGGAGACTCACTTAGGAATTCGAAATGCCTTTTGCATGATTGCATGATCAGTGGTCTGCTTAGTGTCAGAAAGGTTCGCAAAAGGCCTTTGTATAAAAAGAAGGCAGTGCTTTGCCAAAGTGGCATGGATCAGATGGCGTGTCTCGGGGAGACCTCCTTGTTGGTTCATGGTGATGAACTCTACGATTAATCGCCCAGTGCTGCCTAACAGGGCATTGGCCAACACAGCAAGCAGCAGCTAGAAAACCTAGGAGTTTTGTTTTCCTTAATTACTCCTCTTGTTTGTTTTGTTACGAACACATGAAAACTAGAGATGTCCTTGTCCTTGAAGAGACGCACAGTCAGCTTCTGAATGTGCTGAGGATGTGCAGCTGAGGAAGAGAGAACCCTGCACTGGCTGGTTTCAAGAACTAGATGCACGGCCTGTCTAGTACAGCCACTCCCTGGTCTGGGTTAAGTCACCTGATGCCCCCCGTTTCCGGTCTCTTAGGTAGAAAGCAGAGGATGACAACATGGACGGCAACGTGGGTTGTGGGAAATGACGCGTGGTGTACTACATTCTCATTGCAGCTGTTACAGTCTATCATAATCCAGTGGCTTAAAACAACGCAGATTTCTTATCTCGTGGTTCTCGAGGTCAGAAGTCCAAAGTGGGTCTCACTGGGCCAAAATCAAGAGTGCATTTCTTCTGGACATGCTCAGGGGGGAAGAATCCATCTCCTGAGTTTTCTAGCTCCTAAAGTTTGCCTTCTGCAGCTCATGGCTTCTTCCTCCCTCTTCAAGTCAACGGAGAACATCTTCACACACGTATTCATTCACTGGAGTATGTGTGAATATGGATATATATATATGTATATACATGAGGATACACACAAAGATGCACAAGCACACACAAGGAAATTTATTTCAAGGAACGAGTTCATGTAATTGTGGGGGCTGGAAGCCTAAAATCTGTAGGACAGGCCTGCAGGCTAGAAACTCTGGGGCAGGAGCTGAGTTTGCAGTCCACAGGTGGAATTTATTCTTCCTCAGGTAAACTGGCTTGAATTTGCTGAGTACCACCCAGATTATCAGGTTATTCTCTTCTTAAAGTCAACTCATGGTAATGTTAACCACATCTGCAACATGCCTTCATGAGTACTAATGTAAGTGTGTGTTGTTTCCTACTGAGAAAGTACGAACTACGATTACATTTTCTTGTATGTTTGTGTATATTTCCTGCAGTTAATAATTACCTTGTTGTTTTCTTTTGCTATCTCTCTTTCAGTGTAGCCAACTGCACTGGGGGATTATTTGTTTCATCCTTTTCTAGCAAACCTGCTTCTGTAGAAATTGTGCACTCTAGGGCTGCGGAACAGTTTTTGCCCTAGGACATTTCCTTTGCTATCTTTCAGAAAAATTCTCTCTCTTCTGTGTCAGGTCCCCTCTTTCCTGGATCCTATGTCTTCCCTCTCCTGACCCATCCCCAGTTTTGTAGAATACACCCTCCACAGCTTCCTCAGAAGGGTACTTAGAGGTAAATTCTTTGTGCAACTTTACATCTGTACCTTTTCACTTGATTAATAATTTGGCTTGGTAGGTGAAACTAATTTGCCCTCAAATCTTTTTATTTTTTTAAATAACTTTTTTGCTTTAACAATAACAATTTTTGCATACTTCATTTTTCTGTTTAATATGCGTAAGTTTTTAAGGGCATATTATTTTACTCAAAGTTTTTATCAAAGTATAGTTGATATACAACATATTATTAGTTTCAGTTGTACAATATAGTGACTCAACATTTATCAATATATATCTTACTATGTGATAACCACACTAAGTCTAGTACCCATCTGTCACCATGCAAAGTTATTACGGCATTATTGACTATGTTTCCTGAGCTGTAGGCTACATCGCCATGGCTTACTTATTTTACAAATGAAAGTCTACACCTCTTATTCCTTTACGTGCTGTTCTAATTTTAGCTACTGTCTGGTGTTATTTCTATTTCTATTTCTGAATTCCCTACTCCAGGAATTATGGGTTCTTTTTATCTTATTGATTTGGAACTTGATAATAATGGAGTAGATGATTTGATCAGCAAGCAACATCTTCTTTATGTCTAGGAGTATTTTTTCCTGTATTACTTCCTCGACATTTTCCTCCTTTGTAGTGTGGTGGCCATCCTGTAGTGGCCATCCTGTAGTGTGGCCATCCTGTAGTGTGGTGTAGTGTAGTGTAGTGTAGTGTAGTGTAGTGTAGTGTAGTGTAGTGTGGTGGCCATCCTATAGTGTGGTGGCCATAGAATGATTAATTCATTCTTTCATTTCCATCTTGGTGTTCTTTTTCTACTTTACAGATGTCCTTGACTTTATCTTCCAATTGTCTAAGTTCCCCTACAGTAATGATTGAGAACACAGGCTACCAGTGTTTCCTAAATCTACCACTTAGTATTTGAGTGGTTTTCAGCTAGTTATTTAAATTTTCTAGGCTGTTTCTTCTCATGGAAAGAGGGGATAATAATACTACTTAACCCTCAGGACTAAATGAATTAAGATTTATATTATAGAACACTGCCTGACACATACTAAATGCTACATAGTTAACTTAAATAATTATGGGCTTCTCCAGTCATAGCTTCCTAAAATACTGGGGAGCAACGTGAATTAAAACGTTTTACCTTACATTAATTCTAACTCTGTCTCCCTACTTTTTCATACCCATTCATTCCTTCTAAAACCTTAAAGAAGCGCTCGCCTCTCCATTTTGACTCTTTTGCTCTAAGATCATAACAATTATCCCCATCACCTCACATACACATACACACCCTAAGAAAACTCCCTTCAGCAATTTCTTACATCACTCAACATCTTGGTCACAATCCTTCAGAGGAAACATAAACCCTTTAAAGTTATTCAAAGAAGGGGGCTCTGAATCCTGTCATTTGAAAAACTGACCTCTTCATCCCAGAGAAGAGATGATTCAAAGTTGAGTGAGTAAGTGTTTCACCCTTGCCTGTATACATCCTTCCATTGGTACTGACTTCTCCCTTGGAAAACCATCCTCCCTCATGGTCAGTCCAGGCCTTTCAAGTGAGACTGATTGGACCCTTCAGCTACAGGAATGGAGGGGACACAAGACCTGGCCAATCAGAGCACTGAATCGTCTTGTTTCAGTGACAGGGTCAGGAACAGACCCAAGCCCACTCACACCAACAATAATTTCAGGACTCTTCTGACCTTGCTGGGAAAGGTATGCTGTGAGGCCAACACAGAGCAAAAACAAGCGCAGAGAAGGACACACACATAGAAGCAAAAATAGCAACACTGACCCCACTGTACATAATGAAGGTCCTCATCATGGGACTTTTCATTTATATGGGCCAGAGAATTTCCACTTTTTGTAAGCCAATTTGAGTTGGGCTTCTGCTTTTCTTTCAAGCAAGAGAGTCCTGACTGACTTGGTGAACAGGAGGGCTGCCTCTATGGGCTTAAAGTAACAGCTTAATTGAACTGAGTTTATTCGCTTGGAAAATATTTATCTCATGTTCCCGTGGTGCAAACAGGTTTCAAGATTTCTGAAAAACTCTAGTTGTGACAGATGACCAACTTATAAATTGACCTTAGCCTACATAATAAAGGAATGTTTTATTTGGCTTAACACATGAAAGAATAGTCTTTAAGGAAATCGGATAAAGTCAAGGATAATCTCTTCTACTCACATAAATGCTGACAGTCATTCATTCCTTATTATTTTCAGTAAGGTAGGTGCTATAAAATTTATATCACCTCATGATAGGCTAAAAAACAGTTACTTAGAAAGGAAAAAAGGGACTTGTCCAAGAAACTCAGGAGTACAACAAAGAAAAAAATAGGGTGTAAGGCCATACGCCCTGAAACTGATCAGATTTTTTTTTCTTAGCACTGCTGACACTGACTAGCTGTATATTCTTGAAACATTTACATAAAATTATGTTTAGGTTCCTCAGTTGTAAATTACCAACTGTCACAACCCACAGATGGCTGTGAGGGTTAAATGAGATATCACATGTAAGGAATTTAGTATGTTTCCTGGCACAGATCATTACTGATATCATTACCAATAAATTTGGTTGGAATCTAAATATATCTGTCTTTTAAAACAAGGCTAGACTTGATTGTTTTTCCCATTATATTCTTCCTTAAGTTGTTTCTTTTCTCTGAAGTATTTAGAAAAGATCTGCCCACTCTCTGTCTTATATGGTTAACTTGGTAGTTACAGGGGCCTTAACCAATAACCTTGGCAATCCTGAAAACCTCTCATCAAGAATGTGAGTGAAAGTCATTGCCCAATAGGAAAGAAAGAAATCATCCACGTGAGGGGAATTTTCCATAGCTACTCGACTGGATTGCGGTGGCTCAGGTAGTTGGCTAAACAGTATGTCGTGTGTTTGTGAGGGTGTTCCTGGATAAAGCTGGCATTTGAATTGGGGGACTCAGTAAAGCCGTCCCCCCTGCCCCAATGTGGGTGGTCATCATCCAATCTTTGGAGGGCCAGAATAGAACAAAAAGGCAAAGAAAGAAAAAGTTCAGTCCTTCCTGCCTGATCAACTGAGCTAAGACGTGAGTCTTCTCCTACCCTCCACACTCCTGGTTCCCAGTCCTGCTGACTTGGACTGAATCACACCTCCCGCATTTCTGAGTATCCAGCTTGGGAAGGGCAGCTCTCAGGACTTCTCAGCCTCCATAATTGTATAAGGCAGTTAAAATCTTTTTTTATTGATTGATTTTTGGATAGGAAGAGAGAGATGAAGGGAGAGAAAGAGAAACATTGATTTGTTGTTCCACTTACATATATGCATTCATCAGTTGATTCTTGTATGTGCCCTGACTAGGGATTGAACCTGCAACCTTGGCATATAGGGACTCTCTTACCAACTGAGCTACCCAGCCAGAGCCTAGACCAGTTTATTATTATCTATCTATCTATCACCTATCTGTCATCTCCTGTTGGTTATGTTTCTCTAGAGAACCCTGGCTAAAACAATAATTGATAAAGAGAGCTGGGTGCCACCATGCAATAAACACCTGAAAATGTAGAAGTGGCTTTGGAACTAAGTAATAAAGAGAGGCTAGAAGAATTTTGCAGTGTGTGCTAGAAAAAGCCTATATCGCTGTGAAGGAAACTGTAAAGGCAATTCCAGCGAGAAGTCAGTCAGAAATGAGGAACCTGTTACTGGGAACAGGAGGAAGGGTGATCCTTGTTATAAAGTGGCATAGAGCTCTGGCGAATTGTGTTTGCCTTCTAGTCACTAGTGTTTAGTAGTAGGGAAAATTTGCAAGTGCTGCAATCAGATATTTAGCTGAGGAAACTTCTAAGCAATGTGTTGAAGGTGCAAGTTGGCTCTTCCCAACTGCTGAAATGAAACAAAAGAGAAATGAATAAAAGATGAAACTGGCAATCACAAAGAAAGACCTGAAAGATTTGTAAAACTGTCAGTCTATCCACACTGAAAAAAACAGCAGTGGCGTGGCCAGGTGGCTGTTTGGGGAGGAGAGTGATCCGTACAGCCATCTCCACACCTGGCAGAGGCTGTTCTTCTTGAGGATTTGCCTCAGGATGAATCACGCCCCGAGTCTCGTCCACATCTGTTGTAGGTGATATGTGCGTGAGAAGTTGAACTTCAACTTTAAAGTTGGTACTGGAACAAGTTAAGATCTTTGGGGTTGTTTGGATGGAATGAATGTATTTATTATTCATTAGAGAAGGATATGAATTATGGGAACTAGGAGCAGGATGCTGTAGGCTAACACTATTTGTGTTCCTCTAAATTCATATGTGGACACCTATTCCAATATATGATCATATGTGGAGGTGTGGCTCTGGGGAGGAGATTAGGTCGTGAGTGTGGAGTCCTCATGAATGGGATTAGTGCCTTCAGAGAACTCCTTTGCCCTTTTGCCAAGTGAGGACACAGCCAAAACACGGGAGGCAGGAAGTAAGTCTTTACCAGACCCACTGCTGGTGCCTTGATCTTGGACTTCCCAGCCTCTAGACCTCTGAGAAATAAATTTAGCTGAAGTCACCTAGTCCATGGTATTTTTTTCAGTGGCCCAGACTACAACAAACTAAGCCAATCCACATGGAAATATTTTTGCCAGACAAACTGATGCTAGAGACATTTCTGTGGAGTACTTATCCTAGAACCTCTCCGACCAGCAGAATAGGTGGCCACACATTCTGGCTGTAAGTAAACATCAAAAGCTAGGCACAGCTTCTGAGATGGTCACGTTTGTGGGTGCCAGAGAATTAACCCGCAACAGACCAACTGCCCACAGCTGTCAGAAAAGTGGCCTTTCACAGGGAAAGGAATCACCAAACAACTCTGGAAGCAATTAGCCCAAGATAGCACCATAAATTTCAGACCTGTAAGCACCACCAAAAATGAGCAGCATTAAGGGTACAGGGCTCCTTTTGGGGGTAATAAAGATGTTCTAAAATTGTCTACGGCAATGGTTGCACATATCTATGAATTTTATACTCTAAATGTCTGACTTGTATGATCTTTGAATCATCATACAAGTTTATTGATTCTCAATAAAGCTGCTAAAAAAATAAACAGAACTGCCAGACTTGGTTCTCTTGGCCCGCATCTGTACAAGTATCGTACAACTGTGGACAGAACAGGATGACAAAGGGACAACAGCAACTTACACTTGAACTGATTCCTTAACTACATACCAAGTAGTTTGTTAAGTATTTCATATTATTCATTTCGTTATCACAAGTCAGTAGGTATTGTTACTTTTATGCCCTTGTCAGAAAAGGAAGTCAAAACTCAGAGTGATTAAGTAGCTTGTCCAAGGTTACAGTTAGTTAACAACACAGGTAATGCTCAGATCCTTGGTTAGTCTTACCCTCTGTGAGATATCTATCTACCTAACTACCTAATCTCCTGTTCCTGGCACAAAAGCTCCCCAAACCCTTTTCTAAATGATAAGAGCACAGGGACATCTTGTCTTCTAATGTTTGGTCTTTGATTCTGGTTTCCGATACAGATCTCCTAAAGCCTTTGGAATTTCCGGGGTGACAGGGTATTGTTTATTCTAATGAGGTGATTCTTGGTGGGTTTCTGGATAGTTTCGGAATGGAGGTTGACCAGCAGAAAGCCTGAGCTATGATGAAAACCTTGGAACTTCCAGCCCTACCCTGCATTCTCCAGAGAGGGGTGAGGGGCTGGAAACGGGGTTCCTGATTGACCGTGCCCATGTGAGGAGGTCTGCATAAAGTCCTGATGGCATGGGAACTGGAGAGCACCCAGGTAGTAGGACACATCCAAGTGCCAGCGAGGACGGAAGCTCCTCCATTCAAGACCCTCCCAAACCTTAGCCTATGTACCTCTTTATCTGCCTGGTCGTCTGTGTGCCCTTTATCACCTTCCTTTGTAACAACCTGGTAAATGCAAGTAGTTATTCCCCTCAGTTGTATAATCTCTTCTAGCAAATAATCAAATCCAAGGGGTGGTGTCCTGGGAATCTTCGATTTGTAGCCAAGACGAACAGGAGTTGTGGAGAGCCTAAGATCTAGTACTTGCGACTGGTGTCTGAGGCTGGGGTGGCAGAGGGCAGCCTCACAGGACCGAGCCCTTAACCTGCGGGGTCTGTGCTAAGTAGCTGGCGTCACAGAGAATGGCTTGATAACGTGGGAAAAACCCCTACCTCTGGTTCTGAAATATCGTGTAGTGATAGTGCGAGAGTAAAGGGGAAACACACAGGAGGGAGAACGAGTTTTTTTGTTTGGCTCAGCCTCAAACCCATATTCTTTACTACCAATTAGACAGTACGTGGGGGAATAGTATCTTGCCCAGTTCATATGTATGAGTAAAACCGTATGTTGTACAATTAGTGTAGGCTGGAATCCCAGGATGGGCAACGCCTTAATTTGGGATTAAAAAACACTGGTTTCTGCTGCGGAAGAGATGGCAAACACGAAAACAAACATATTCCTAATGCTTTGAGTCAGGAAACAGAATTTTTAAAATGCTTATAAATAATAAAAATAATGTTTTTATTTAACTTACTTGTTTTTGATTATCTTAACTAAATGAAAATAACTTAAAATGATCATAATTGTTCTAAATTTAATCAAGTTCATTTCATCCAACAGATTATATTTCCTATATCCAATTTAGCTGTTCTGCTGCTTTAGGCAAGTTCTATCAACTAATTTATAATTTATGTTAATGAAGTAATTTGTATGTGTGAAAGCACATGAGTTTGTAAAGAATGAGGTAATTCCTCAATCTATCAAATATTAAACCTAAATTAACAACCTCAAATGATTTAATTTACTCTCCTTTTATTTCCCACTGAGAAAAGTGAGGGCCAGAGAGGCGAAGCCATTCTCGAACTTGCTGCTTCAAAGGACAAAGCAAGGAGCTCTGCTCGTCCCACTCTCGGAGAAGAGGGTGTTTTGGCAACGAACGTCCCACGGAAGCAATTCCTCCGACTTTTCTCATACTCAGTGTTTCAAGTCCGCGGTTTGGGCCTGTCATTATTCTGTTCTCCAACACTTCCATCACCAAAGACCTAATTCATGCTTTTCCCAGTCTTCATTTCTCATGTTGTACATGATTTTTACTTTGAAATATTTCGATATAGATCATATGATTTACATATACATGGGTAAACTAGTTCTAGTATATTTTGCATGATACTGTAAGGGTGGGTACATGTCATTATAAATTTATTTAAACTTATGGAATGTACGGTACAAAGAATGAACCCTAATGTCAACTGTAGACTTTAGTTAATAATAATGTAACAATACTGGCTTATCAATTGTAACAAATGTACTACATGGACGCAAGGTGTATTGTAGGGGAAACGTGTGTGGGGGGTAAAAGGGGGAGGCCATGTATGAGAATGCTCTCTACTTTCTGCCAAATTTTTCTGTAAATCTAAACTGCTCTAAAGATAAGGTTTATTAATTAAAAATTACATAAGTTAAAAAAATTAGTTCTAGCATATTACCTGAGAATAGCTGTTAACATTTTCAGTGTCTTTATCAAGACTCTTGCTCTAGGGATAGAAGCTCACACAGGGTTCAGCTGCCTTCATCTCTAATCAGTATAAACAAAGTGGTTAATTAGCATAAGCGATACCAGAATCACCCTTGTAGGAAAAGATGTGAGAATCTGGCAGGCCTAGGGACACCCTTCAGAATGGCACCTAGGATGAGGATGCAGAAGGGTGCCAGTGCAGACACTGACGTGGAAGAGCTGTGTCACCTGCGTTCATCAGGTTAGAGATTCCCAGGACTCGAGCAGCCTGGCTCATCTCCATGGGCTTTCACATGGCCAGGACTCATCTGTGTAAACAACAGTTGTTTATAGCTGTGGAGATATCAGTCTGTGGATTCTTTTCTATAGCATCCAACTCAGTTGTAATACCATGGAGGAAAACCCATAAGCCCTTACGTACCTCTAAATCACGGAGGCCACCGATATTAATGAAAAGCACTAAATAATTTAAAGTGATAAAATTAGCTCAGGTCAATGTGCAAGAGCACTCTTTCAAATATTTTGGTATTTGAATGGAGCTGTCAGAGCACTCTCAGGGCGTTCTGGGGCTAAACTCAAGATCAAATGTTTTCCAGCTATCGCAATGGTTCCCGAGTCTAGCTGGGCTGGAATCACCTGGAGAGGTTTTAACAACTCAGAGGACAACTGAGCTCCAGACTATGGAATCAGAATCTCCAAGGATGAGACCCGTGTACCTGTGTTTCTCATAGTTCTCTAGGTGGTGCTCAGAAAGGCAACCTGGCACTGGTGAATGAACCAGCTGGCCTTTGGAGATCACAGAGCAAAATGACCCTTAAAGATTCTTCTGTGATTCTGTCTGTATGACTCCTGGTTAAAGGAGCCTTTACAAGATCATTTGAAATGTCCATAGAAGAGAAAGCAAGGTAAAGAGACAGGAAAGAAACCAGATGATGCTTCAGGAGAGAGAAGGTGGGTATTGAGGGATGGGGAGATGCTCCTAGAATTCTAATTCAGGTTCTAATTAAGGATCTTATATTCTGGGATAATTACAAGGGCCACCAGACAGACACCATTCTTTCCCTGGAACTGAGAAATCAATCATAAGCTAACAGCTTTCTTTTGCCAACTCTCAGTTAAATCCCTGGCTAGAGCTTGTCGCAAGCAAATGAATTCTAGTTATTCCTCCTAACTCTTGTTGGCAGAACACAGGACATCTACCATCTGCTCAGCTTTGCCTTGGCAACAGGTAAACACTGCCTATTTCTCCAAGGCAATGAGCAGAAAGAGGTAACAAATCACAATAGAGGCTCTGGTGGGGCTCTGGTCTCATGTCTGTGTGCTGTGTGGTTCCACTGAAAAGGAGTTCTGCTGCTGCTGGGGCCCGCTGACCTTGCTGGGGGAAGGGCTGGCCTCCTAGGCACCACACCAATGCAACTGGAGTACTCCATGATGGTGGAAATTAAAACGAATCTTTACCATGTTTTTTTTTTCATCCTTTACAATTTCTCCAACTTTTGCACTATAAGCCTAAGATTTACTGAGAGGTTACTTTTTCTCAAGCCATCTGTTGAGGGGACTAAGACCCAAGGTCCCCTGCTCTCATGCAGCTCACAGTATGGCACGGAAAACCATTCAGCAGGTAGCTGATAGGGTCCTACGTCTGCAATGGGCATGGCAGGTGCTCTGGAGGCACCTAGAAAATACTTCATCATGGGACTGGGGTGCATGTTGTCAGGGAAGGAATTTCTAGGAAGTTTTATTTTAAAAATAACATGAAGGATGAGTATGAGTTAGCTTGTAGAAGGAAGAATATTACCTGAGAAGGCACACATACACTTAGCAAGGCCAATGTGCCCAAAGCACAGAGGCAAAGGCAGCAAGAGCTGAAGCTGAAAAGGATACTCAGAGCTTGGTTAGCAAAGGTCTCCTGGGCCATGCTATGGAGTTGACATTTTATCCTGATGGCAAAAGAAAGAAACCCCAGGGTCTTAAAACTGGGAATAAAAGATGAGACCCATTATTGGGTCACAGTTTGCCACCTGAAATCTCTTTATACATTATTCAGTTGACAAAGATGAATAATGTATTTTCCATTCGATGGCACTGCTACAGGAAGAGGTATGGTGATGAACAAACAGAAAAGGCTTGTGTTCTCACAAAGCAAGAGAAAACAGACAACACACAGAAGAGAATCTCTGTGGGGCAGTACGTACTCTGAGAGCAATGCGAACGGAACGCTGTGCCGGAGCCTGACTGAGGTGGTGCCTGCAGAGCTGTTTGGTTTTTGACCTGGAGTCAAAAAAGACCTCCCTGCGGAAGTGATATTGGAGATAAGACAGCCACATGAAAATAGGGGTAAAGGGTGTTCCAGGCATCCAGATGTTTATTGGCTAAGGCCTTGAACTTGAATTAAAAATGAATTATCGAACACTATACTGCACACCTGAAACTAATACAGAATAATATCAAATGTAACGGGCTTGAAAAAAGAAACCCGGCCCGTTAAAGGGAAAGAAGGCATGTTGGAGGAGTGTCAGTGCAGTGAGCACGAGGAGAATACAAGGCTAGGCTGGAGAAATAATGTTGAGCCCTTACTCCCTGAAAGTGCTGGAATACAGTATGAACATGAGAAAATTTTTCTCTTTATGTACTTCTTCCCATTCTGCCCCCTTCTCAGACTTTTCCTAACATGCCAAGTCTTGCTTCATTACTTTGGTCATCCTTCAGGATCCTGGTGTCCTTCAGGAACAGAGTGACCAGCTTACTGCGGGTCTTCTAGGACTTGCCCAGTCTTTACACTCAGTCTCGTATCCCAGGAACCTTCTCAGTTCTCAGATACCCAGGACAGTTCATTGCCCTGTTGAGGGAGCCTATGCTGGTCGCCCCAGGCCTAGGATATCATAGACAATCAATACCTATTTCTTATACCAATGTCCTTCAAGCGATGGGTTTGGAGAGGCAGGATCCAGATCACTAGGGCCTTATGGATCATGGCAAAGAGTTTGGACTTTATCAGAGAACAGAGAGGTTCATCCCTAAGGGACCAGCAATGGTCTATTAGTTATCTACTATTATGTGACAAATACTCCCAAAACTTAGTACTTACAATAATCAGAATCACCTGTTTTCTCTCGTAGTCTTTGTGGGTCAAGAATGGTTGGTTTCATTGACTAGTGCTGGCATGGGTGTACGTGGGCTACAGTGAGATGCCAGCCAAGGCTACTGTGGTTATCTGAAGGCTTCACTGGGCTGGTGGCTGTGCTTCCAAAGCGGCTCACTCCCATGGCTGTCAGGTTGGTGCTGGCTTCTTGGCAAAACTGAGGTCCTCCCCACAGGGCTGCTTGAACATCCTCACAGCCTGTCGGCTGGCTTCCTCTAGCTCAAGTGTTTCAGCAGGTTGAAGGAGAAGATCCATGCCTTTTATCACCAGTCTCAAAAATCATACCCTGTCCCATTTTGTCCATTGTATTATTTCGGTTATAGCCTTGACTTGATGTGTGATGGAACTATTCAAGGGCACAACTACCAGGAAGTGAAGATCACTGGGGAATGTCTTAGGGGCTGGCTACTACAGATGTCTCTCTGCATCCTGGCTTGCTGACTCACTAAATAATGTTCTTGGTCATAGAGATAAGTTGATGAGTATTATGGTTTACTACAAGTTGGTTTTAACTAATAGAATTGCAAGTTTAGAATACACATCTGTAAACTGCAAACTATTGATTCTATCTTTTCACAGGTGCTTGAGGGTATCATGATATCCAGGCCATGCTCTTAAATTAATTTTGCCTTCAAGAGTTATCAGACTTTCATTCATGGCATCAACCAACTGTGTAATGCTAATCCATGCACTCGTTCTACTGATACTAACTGGCCACCAGATTTATAGGAGGCGGAGCCAATAAAGAAGAGCCGCACTCGCAGTGACTTAGGACTCTACCACTTAACTCAGAACACCTGTACTGAAAGGCTTTTGCATATGTATCTACACAAAAGACTCATGGAACGCTTGGAGTTAGAAGGTAAGTTATATCCCTGCCTCCACCTGAAATAACTCAAAGATAAGAAATACCTAACAGCATTCCTAAAATTGAAAATCCCTTGAGGTAGAAGTATTTGCCAAAGCAAAAAGACAGGATAGCTGCAGTGGAATGAATAGGGAAAGTGGAGGAGTTCAGAGAAGCAGCCAGGGGCCAAAGCTGCCAGGGCTGCCAGGACCGCAGTAGCGGTTAAGATGCTAGGAGGTATTCTAGTGTCATGGAAGACATGAAAGAGTTTGAGCAGGGGGAAAATTTAATATGGTGACTTTTAAAAACAGCACTCTGTCTGTTCTTGCTTCTCTGTAATAAGCCAGAGAGCACTCTGTCTCAAATGCTACCTGCAGTATTTACACCATCCCCCATAGTCTAACCAGGTCTCAAATGTCGTCTCTTCAAATAGGACCTCCCTAACCACGCTATCTAAAATAATGCCTCCAATCACCTCTCACCCTCAGCATCCTTACACTGCCTATGGTCCTTACCAGCACATGTTATCTGATGTGACCATATATATCAATGTGTGCTCTAAAAATTATCTACTCCCCCTCTCAAGAGCAGACCCTTATTTTAGGCATTGCCATGTTCTTATTCAGCATAAAGTAGAAAGCAGGTTCTCAACTGTATTTGTTGAATGAATGAATGAACAAGAGAGTAGATTTCAAATGCCAACTGAGGTTCTTTTTCTTTTTCATGCCTCTGTTGGGAATGGCTCTCTCCCACCTCTCTAGCTCATTGGTCATAAATGACAAGCAATTATTTCAGATGAAAACTGATCAGTTGGCACAGCTAAAAGAAAGCTTTGTGGAAAGAAATTCTTCGGCCATATTTGGGACCTAAAGTGCAGAGAGGGTAGACAAGAGTACTGTGATGAATTGGCAATGCCTGTCCTGTGTGTGGGAGGAGAGCAGGCGATCTGTCTGCTGTGTGCCTTCCACTGCACATGATGAACAGATATTTAATTTAAATTCACCTTGGATATGACCCCTATCACCCTCTTTTTTGTGTTTGGGTACACATTCCTTTTCTCCCCTATTTGACAGGCAACTTTTCTTTTATCCTCTCCTGAGAATATGTTTATTGATTTTTAGAGAGAGAAACAGGGGAATGGAAAGAGGGTGGAGGGGAAAGAGGGAGAGAGAAATGTGAGAGAGAAACATTGATTGGTTGCCTCCTGTACATACCCTGACTGGGGATCGAACCTGTGACCTAGGAATGTTCCCGACGGAGAATGGAACCTATAACATTTTGCTGTATAGGATGGTGCTCCAACAAGCTAAGCCACCCGGTCATGGTGACAGGCAGCTTTTTAAGGCCAGGAATCATGTGTCTGTGCCTTAGTTTGCACATCTGCACGACAGAATTGATCATGGAATCTTCTTCATATTATAAGAATTATAAGAGATGCATTCTTATCACTGGGACTAGCACTTGGTTCATGGATTGTACTAAAAAATGTTAGATGCTTTTGTCACAATAATTGCAATATTAGTAAGTACAGTCATACCTCAGTATTCATCAGCTTTGGAACTCATCAAACTCCATACTCATTGCACTTTAATGAGAAAAAAATGTTTCAGCACTCGGTGCTTGCTCGGGGCTCATCGTGCTTGCTAGAACTTGTATGAATCACAACACTCCCCCACAAGAGAAAATGCTTCATCGTTTGGTACTTAGTTTTGGTACTTGTCATGAGTTCCAAAGGAAATTAATGACAAGTACCAAGGTACCACTGTATTTTTTAACACCTAGTGCTAAATATCAAGCCTCACACATGGTATGTAAAGTGGCTATTGAATAAAATCAGTTAAGACCTGTTTCTGAGGCTAAGACCAGTGAGTGAGTTGCTCTGATACAAAAGCATTAGCTAATTGTAGGGACACAGTTAAAAAACATGAGCACCTTTTTTTCTCAGTTGAATGGGATCTGAGCCGAAACTAGAGCAGCAAATTTGGGAGGTTCATTGAACAAAACTCTAAGGGGTGGCTCCATGCCATGTGAAGAAGGTGCATGACAAAAAAGATGAGTTGTCTTCACCTCAAATGTCTGGAATAGGTGCCTAGTGACAGACGGAGGAAAAACCTTTGATGCCTTGTACTTGGATTCGTGCTGTCCCTCTTCCTCAGCCTGGTTCAACACAGCACTGTGACAAAGTGTGTGCAGTGGCTCCTGCTGGCTGAGCACTCTCTGGACAGTGACCTTCGGGGAGAAGCACGAAACGTTCGTTTGCTCTCTGTCAGAAGCACCACAGACATAAAAAGGCATCTGCCTTCACCCCAGTATTGCAGCGTGAAAGCTGTTTCACCTCTCTTCACCAGCCTGTCCCCAGCTGGCGACAGCCCTGGGTTAATTAAATGGGAGGCCTCGGCTCCATCCAAGCCCTTGAGGTACCACCTGTAATTACTCTGCTATTTAGAGATGCCAAGTCTTTGTGTTCACAGTATTCAAAGTGCATTCAGTCCCTGAGGATGGGGAAATGGTATTACAATAGAATAAGAAGCAACTCCATTTGGAGAAAGATAGAAATCCTGTGTGGCAGTAAAACACACAGGAAAGAATTCCTTCAGTGCCAGTCAAGTAATGTCAAAAAATAATATTCATCTTCCACTCTGTGGTAAGCATATGGCTAGGCAGTGTGCAATAAGGAGAAATGAGAAATGTCTCCCTCCCTTCAGGAATCTTATTCTCCATTAGAGTAAATAAAACATATGCAGAAGCACATGAGAAAGCAGGTGTTCTTGAAAAAGGAACCATACAAACAAGGCAAGATAGTAAAAGAGCAAAGAATCCAGGCTGGGAATCTAGGTAGACCAGGGTTTGGATCTGGCTCAGCAATGTGACTCTGGGCACCCCTCCCCGGACCTGTTTTGAGTTTCCCCATATGCTAGTGGCAGGTCCTATCCCCGAGAGGTGTTGTTAGGACTCACTAAGAAAATGTACGTAAAATGCCTGAGTGTAACGGCTGGCACAGAGTAGGCACTCAGTGCATCCACTTCCTCAGCAAATAGTGTGCCCATTGTGCAAGGAATTGTTGGATGCTGGGAACGAGACAGACACTGTTCAAGCTCTCATGCAGCTTGCATTCTAGGACAGATGATTTGTAAGATGATGTAAGGTGATGCTTGCATCACCTGAAATCCTACTGTGTGTCAGGTGCATCAATAAAGCAAGTAAAAGCAGGTAAGCTCAATATTGTCCCATCAGTAGGATTTAAGAAGAAAATGAAGAGGTGCAGTTTTAATGACTTGATTGCCTATTTGGGGAAGGTGATATTTGAGCTGAGGCCTGAATACTTTGCCATGCAAAGATCTGAAAATAGAACTTTCTAAGCAGAGCGAATTCATAAATGCTCGACATGACTGCTAATGCCAAAACTAGGTTCCCGGTTTCCTGGAGCAGGCTGTTTGACCTGGAGGAGTTTGGGAGAGTGATATGCCTGAGCAGGATGGAGAACAGGGGCTTCTCAGTAGAGGAGGGTCTCCAGCAGAATGCTGAGAGTGAGAAGTAGTTAGAAAAGACGACCACGTAAAAACACTAGCACTGCACATTCACACAACACTTAGACAAGGGCTCAGAGGAGCTGGGAGTCCCTCTCATTCATCCAGGAGTTGTCTATGACTGCTTTCACACCATAATGGCAGAGTTTAATAGTTGATATGAAGATCCATGACCATCTAGCCCACAATGCCTAAATATTTACCATCTGGCTCTTTGCAGCTAAAGCTTTCCAAGCCCCGTATTAGGGGTTTAAAAGATGTAAGTAAAAAAAAAAAATGCAGTGGAGACAACTCTTAAAGATTTGAGATGGGCTTGCAATGGCAGAGAAGTCCACAGACATCCACGTGGGTTTATCTCCAAACTCAGAGTGTAGCCGAAGGTACCTGGTTGGTACTCACTGAATATGTGAAGGAGTGAATCAGATGTCTCAGAGGGCTTTTTCACATAAAAATACTTGAGGTCTTCCTCCCTCACTTTACAGACAAGGGAATTAAAGACCTCCAGCAGGTGCAGTAAAAGCTAAAACTAAAACCAGATGTTTCATAAATCCCAGTTTGATTACTCTTTTCCACCGGGATGCCACCAGCATATTCAAGTGTACAGTGTCCACCTGCCAGCCCATAACAACCTCAAGTATGAAGGTGCCTTCTTTCCTTGCCATCGGCAAAGCCCCAGCCAAACCTCAGGTCTCCAATCACTCTGACACCTGCTCCTAATTAATCACCATATGGCACAACTTCTGCTGCACCAACTGCTCCCACTCATCCAAAACTCTGCTGGGTCCCAGGAAGACACGGGGGCAGGTTCGTGGGTGTTTGCTAATGATCACTCCCAGCCAGCAATCACTGGAAGCCCTGTGGTCAGACACAATGTTATGCCCTCTGGAAACTTCCTAAATACATGCCTCTTCTGCCTAGTCTATCGCACAGGAAATGTAAAGTTCTACCATTTAGGAGTTAATTGCTTCTTCATGCATATTAGGCAACTTTAGCAAGGGAAAAATATCCTGAAACCCTGAAGATGTTAGAGACAGAATGATGACATAGCATGGTGACCAGGAAACTAAGGGTCAGGAGTCCAAGTCAGCCCAAGAGTGCTGTGGAATTGGCAGTTAAGAGTTTGAGCTTGGGCGACCCTGCCATCAAGTTGAGGTCCTGCCTCTGCCACTCACCATATATGACCTAGGATGAGTCACTCGGTCTTTCTGAGCTATAGTCCCTTCACCTGTGAAATGGGAACAAAGCCATTACAGATTTCATGGTATTCTCATGAGAACCAGAGCTAGAGCAAGTTGTGCAGAGCATTGGTGAGGGTCCTTGTTGTGGAAAGCACCTGCTGATAAGAGAAAATGATGGCACCGATTGAGCAATGCAGCACGCGTCCCGACTTTGACCACTGTCGGCCACGTGACTCCAGCAAGCCATTGAACTTCTCCAAACCTCAGCTTCTTCATCTCTAGAACAAGAACCATAATATTCTCTAGTCTACAGAGTTTCTGTGAGGACTAAACGGTGTTTATTAATGGGTCATTAAATGTCAGCAAACGAAGACTCATGGAACAAGTTGTGAATGCCTGCCTGGGCAAGCTCATACACCTTTTTGGAAAATAAGAAAACAAAAAGATTATGAATACAAAGGGCCTATGATACACGTAACTGCTCTGCATGTATTGCGTGTTGTCAGGATGACTGCTGGGCTGAGGAAGCCTGTTTATTGTCTGTTTACGTGGCCTGCGATTTGCAGGACATTCATGTGAGTTGAGTGCCTTGGTGGCCAGGTACTATGTGAGGCTAGGGATTAATTAACCCATGATCTATGACTTTTAATTATTGTTCTCAAGTCTCACCTAATATTTTCAAGTGACTCTTAAAAAGCCATATGGCCTAGTGAAAGCACTTGGGACTGAAACATATTGGCAGAGACTCATCTGGATTATCCACTCCCCTGATTAGGTTTCTGGAGAGAGAAGACACTTTCTGAGCTGAGGGCTGGCCAGTTTCCAGACTAGAAATTTAAACTTTTGTGTTTAAATGCACACAAGCACACAAGTGTGCATACCACACATATGTCAGCACAAGTTCACACCAGAGCAATACACCAGGAAGCATGGGAGACTAGGGATAACACAAGCTCTGAGGTTGAACACACTCCAGGATTCCTCACTCACTAGCTTCATGAACTTGGGCAAGGCACTGGCCCCTGTGAGCTTCAGAGTCTTCACTTAACAGGAATAATAAAAATCTACCTGGTAGGGCTGGGGCAGGGCTAAGGGATGAAGGTGCCTCGTCATAACTGACAATCAATATAAAGTTATAGCTGGGTCAATGCTATGAGTTTTTAAATGAGCCCTGATACTTTGTGTGTAACCCTGAGTCATTGAGTTGAGTCGCAAATTCATCGTTAATAAAATGGGACTAATATGACCTACCCCATGAATTGATTCTTTTAACCAGTATTTATGGGCACCTTCCCTGTTGCAGACACAGTGGTAATTACTGGGAACACAATGAAAAACAAATAAAGCACCGCCTTTCCCTTAATGGAGCGTATGGTCCCAGAAGAGATAAGCATTAAATGAGTGTAAATATAGGATGACTACTTACAGTTTGTTCTGTAAGAGAATGGCTAGTGTCTATAAAGGGAGAACCTACTATAGACTGAGGAATCAGTGAAGGACTTTCAAAAGAAGTGACATTTCAGCTTAGATCTTAAGAAGGAATAGGAGTTACAAAGCAAGGAATGGCATGAAGAATGTCAGAACAACATGGGTGAGGTACTGTTGGTGATTCGCTCATTTTACTGAACAAAGTCAAAGAGGACAGAATGTCCTCTAGGTCCTGAGGATATACAGTCATACAGGGGTGTTAAACTCATTTTCACATGAATTTGAATTCATTCATTCATTTGAAAATGAATTTGACTCTATTAGCATAGAGCACGGCACAACTGCTACACTATACATATTGAAAATAATTAATTAAGATCACTGCAGCAATGATGCCCTGGCCAGTATAGCTCAGTGAATTGAGCACCACAGACCTGCGAACCAAAGAGTCACTGGTTCAATTCCCAGTCAGGGCACATGCCTGGGTTGTGGGCCAGGTTCCCAGTGAGGGGACACTTGAGAGGCAACTACACATTGATGTTTCTCTCCCTCTCTTTCTCTTTCTCTTCCCCCTCCCTAAAAATAAATAAAATCTTTATTTAAAAAAATCACTGTAGCAATGATAATAACTATAAAAGTAGCAATATATGCTCCCAGAAGAAAAATCAACTCCACCTATTCAAGGCTAAATACTGTAATCATGCTTTTGGCTTATGGGGTGGTGGAGGGAACCTTCCAACTTTCTGTTTTAGAAAAACACCCTTCCTCCAGGGTTCACATCCAAGTTTGAAGAACCTGATTCCTGTTCATTCTTCCCTTAGATGTGACCGCCCAGGGGAGGAAGGATTTGACGTTATGGGTGGCACTTGGTCTCTCACCCCTTCCTCCAGTGGGAACAATGACGGAGGAACCTACCTCCCAAAGGCCGAATGTTCCATTTATGGAGGGTACAAGGGCCACTTGGCAGGGTTGTAACAGCAAGGTGCTCAGCCTCCCATTTGACCTCTGCGGTCCCCAAATAGTCAGGAGGACAGAAACAGATAAAACCCAAAGATCAGTGAAGGAATGTCCTTCTCCAGAGATGTGGGCAACATGTAGAAAAGTCTTCTCTGGCTAAGACCATGTCCCCTACAAATGCCTGAATGGCCACTGTAGACAGCTGGTTCTTTGATTCAGGTAGAACTGTCCTGTAAACAAGTGGCAGTTGACATTAGGCACCTCATGACTGTATGGGCAAAGAAACACTTTCCGTTATTTAAAATGAGAAAGAATTTTAAGTGGCCTATTCCAAGCTTCCCCTTTCTTTGAAGTAAGTAAGTCAGGTCCATAAAGAGGAACAGACATATCCAAGGTCACACATCCAGACAATGACAGACCCAAGGCAGATATAGATTTCCTGATTGTGATTTCTTCTCTTAGACCTTCTATCTCTGAATCCATATTCTCTACATCATACTGTTTTTCCCAAGTTCCTTCTCCACTATTGAAAATTGGGGAACTCCTAAAGCGTTAATTCAGGTAGCTGGAACAGAAGGAAGAATAAGAGGGAACAAGGTATTCAGAATAATTAGCCACTTTCCCTGGTGTGGGTACCTTCCCAGCAGGCTCTGCCAAGCCTCAGGACATCTCTGGCATCACAACCAGCTGATGACAAGTAGCATGAGCAGTGGCATCTCTAAGACAGTGTCGGGGGCTCAGGATCATCAAGGCTTTAAGTTTCTCCTGCTGGCTGCTGGTTTCTTCCCCCCAAATGCGCTCCCAGAACTCAGCACCTTAGCAGACAGTTAGTTGTCCCTTTTCCCTTCTGAGTTTCCAAACATTTTATCCTGAACCTTCCTGTACCCTCTGAGACTCTAGAAAATGAAGCTCTTTTCTGTAACCAGCAACCTCTGAGAATTCAGTTTCTTGGGAAGGTCACACAGTAATAGTGGCACTCTTTTTTATTGAAATCTGTTCGACATATAACGTGTACGTTTAAGATGTACAACATGCAGATTTTATACATTCAAATAATGCAACATGATTGCCATTGCAGCATTAGCTCGCACCTCTATCACGTCGCATAATAATTTTTTTTGTGGTGGGACTAATTAAGATCCAGTATCTTAGCAAGTTTGCTGTTCTTAATACAATATTGCTGTCGATAATTGACTATACTGTGCCTTAGATTTCTAGGACTTATCTACTTGCTAACAGTTTGTATCCTTAAACATCATCTTCTTTTAAACATGCTTTCAGGAAGAAACTGAGCCAAGTTTTTTTTTTTAAGGCTAAAAGTGTGTATATGATGCTAGCTACTGGCTTGCTACCAACTCTGAACCTGTACACATCTATCTAAATGGCCTTACCTGGGACTTAAGTACTTCACCTTTTTGATGAGGCAGAGGAAAGAATAGAACATAGACGATTTCTTTCACAAGAGGCAATAGTGAACTCTGGCTGACCCAGTCACCTCGGGCAAGTCCCTTCTTCTCTCTGAGTCTTAGTATCATTGTATATAAAAACAATTTTTGTCTGACCTTCATGGTGTTGGGTTTGTTTGTTTGTTTTTTTTTTTGCTTTTTCCTTTTTATTAATACCCAAATTTTAAAAGGAATACTTTTCATAAAACTATCCTGACCTCTACTAAAAACTAGAAGAATTAACCAACTGAATTAATATTCCCACATGACAATCTGTGGTATTCCACAGTGGCTGCCTGATGTTGAAGGTCATGTCCACTCCGTCCAGTTCCCACTGGGTCTATGGCCCTCAGCTAGGTTCACGATCTAGAACAAACAAGTTTTTGAGTTTTGGAACCTGAACTCAGTAGTAAGTAGTTGTGCCAGGCAAAAAAATAAAATAAAATAAAATAATTCCCTATTCTGGTAGAGTTTATGCATTCATCAAATATTGTTTTAAATTGATTTCTGAGAGATAGAAGGCATGAAAGAAAGTAGTGGGGAGGAGGGGAGAGAGAGACAGAAGGGAGTAAGAGAGAGAGAGTTTTGTTGTTCCGCTTATTTATGTATTCATTGGCTGATTCTTGCTTGTAGATGCCCTGACTGGGGACTGAACTGACAACCTTGGCATATTGGGACAATGCTCTAACCAACTGAGCTACTTAGTCAGGGCCCATTGAGTGTTATTGAATGAGTGTGATATGACTCTTTTCCTAACACCTCAAATTGTAGCATTCCCATGTGAACTCATTTTCTATAATATGCTTTTACATTCTGATTAAGGCTGCTTGACTCTTTGAACTTAATATCTCTAGTTAGTCCTAGGATATTTTATTTGCCTCATTTCTAAGCATACTTATTCTTAAAACCTCTTTGTCCATATTAATAATCACAATCTTCCATATTGATCTCAATTTATGTGGGCCTTATCTAAAGTTTCTTACATACTTTTTCTACCTGTCTCAGGAGTCCTTACACATATTGAGCCAGTTCACTTTCCTTAAGACTTCCGTGTCTTTAAGAAAATAAGTTCTCAAAATGCATACAATTTTTGATTAAGTAAACAGACATGTAAACATGCATTTAATTTTTATAAACAATCATTTTCTTTTGGCCACTTTGCACGCCAACAGATAAAATAAGTGGTAAGCGTGTTCTCGAATCAGTGGAAGGTTGCTCATTGGTTTCTACAGAAACTGCCCCAGCCAGACTTTGGGGATACCTATAGAAGCATTAGTGCAAACCAGGGCAGACACTACTAGTTCTGCTTCACGGTAGAAGGAACAGCAGGTGGCCTCCCTTTCAGAGATCCCCTGCTAAAGAGCCACCGTGACTCTCAGTGCCAGACGTGTCGTGAGCAGGTTACAGGGAAAGCTACCAACAGAGTCTCTGAGGAAGGTCCCCGGAGATCTCGCCTCTCAACATTCTGATCAGATAATGAAGTCACTGGCTGAGGCATTCAGTTCTGACCAGGTCAGGGACAGTCAAAAATTCTGTCACATTGCTAAAAACCAATTGCGACTCTGTTACCTGCTTGTCTGAGCAGACTGAACAATTCGGTCAATCTGATTATTTCTTGGAAATCCATCGTTTGGGAGAACCCTGCCACTGAAACCCATAGGGCACTCTGTCGCAGGTGAAGACTTTCAATTGTTCGAATGTGTCCCCACTCGATCCAGCGAGGTCAGCATCGCACCCAGTTTTTGTAGCAGGGCACTCCCCGAAGCCAGCCTTCCTTATGCTTCATAAGGAATAGAATTAATAAGATAAAAATTCATCTGAAATTCACTAAATTCCTAGTGGGTTTTTTAAATCATTATAGGTTTTTTAAGAAAGTACAATTGTAATGATACAGACAGGACTGGGGCCTCAAATGTCCTGATGTTAAAAGAAAAAAAAAGAAAGACAGACATCCCTTCTGACTTGGAAAGGTTGGGAGCAAATGATGTAGTTCGGTGATTCTCAAAGAGAAGTCCCTGGGCTAACAACACCAGCACCACCTGGGAGGTCGTTGGAACATGTCACAATGCAAATTCCCAGGTTACGGAGTCGGAAGCTCTATGAGTAAACCCTAGAAATGGGCATTTTAACTAATTCACCAAGTGGTTCTTTGCATGTCGAAGTGTGAGAATCACTAGTCCAGTCCAATCTGGTTGTGCTGATGAAGGATTGGGTTGGCCAAGAAGTTCATTCAACTTTTTCCACGCGATGGCTCTAGCAGTGCTTACTTGTCTTTAACTTCATTTGAAACAATTTTGTTAGACTGTATTGTGATAGCTGTCACATCAGTGTGCATTTAAAAAAAACTTTCAGCCCTGGCTGGTGTGGCTCAGTGGATTGAGTGCCAGCCTGCAAACCAAAGGGTCAGTGTTTCGATTCTCAGTCTAGGGCACATGCCTGGGTTGTGGGCCAGGTCCCGAGTAGGGGGTGCCTGAGGAGCAACCACACATTGATGTTTCTCTCCCTCTCTTTCTCCTTCCATTCTCCTCTCTAACAATAAATAAATAAAATCTTTCTAAAAAATTTTAAAAACTTTCAAAACTGGTGAAATTTTGTGTAGCAATTTTAATATTGAACATGGTAGAAGATATGCAACATTTTTGGTGTATTATGTTTTATTATTTCAAGAATGGTAAAATGTAACTGAAATGCAAAAAAAAAGATGTGTGCAGTGTGTGGAGAAAGCGCTGTGACTGACCGAACGTGTCACAAGTGGCTTGCGGAGTTTCCTGGTGCTCCTGACATTGTGGCCAAATAACTCTCCGCAGTGGGGCTGTCCTCTGCACTGGCAGGTGTTCAGCAGTGCCCTGGCCTCTGCCCTCTGGAAGCCAGCAGTGGGAGTCAGCCGACATACTCAAATACCCAAATCAACAAAGTTGTTGCTGAAAATGAAACACGTGTCTTTTATCTGATGGAAAAAAAGTCATGGATTTTTGGCCAACCCAGTGTCTGAGGCCCAGGGAAGAAAACGTGACTCTGTTGTTGAGTCGCGAGAACAGGCAACATTTCTTCCGCCCTTCGTACAAAACTCGAAAATGCTGTATTTACGCGGGGCCTGCAAAGCACACAATGCACTCATTTAGTCTCACCACTGTTCTGTGGGTAGTTTCTTATTTCAGTCTTACAGATGAGAAAATGCTTGGAGGGAGTAGGGTGCTCAAGGTCCCATTTTATGGGGGGTTGATTTTGGATTAAACTTTTTCAAATTTCAAATTCTGTGTTCTTTTAACCAAACTACAGTACCCGATCCACCTATCCACACCAGAAATTCTCGAAAGGTAGAGCTATACCTTGTTTGTGTATGTTTTCTTCGTTACATTGAGTCACCATTACACGGGCTGGCTTGCCTCTTGGTGAAGGAAGAGCACAGTGTTTTGGAAAAAGACTATTTCTGTCTCTATATTTCTGTAGGCACAGTTGATTAAATGTGCTACTTTTCTAAACTTGACCAATAAATGCAAAAACCAACCTATGTCAGATTAGCCTGGACGGCTATTTTTACTCTTCATTGTTATGTATAAAATGCTTCTCCTTGTTAGACATTTGGGGGTGGGCTGTTGTTTGGATTTTTGAATATTTTAAGTGGTGCTCACTTGTTATATTTGTGACTTCAGGCTATGTTAGCAAGTGGTACAATTTTAGAAATTTGAAAAAATTTTCAAATGCCATGTGGTAAGAGAATAATATGTTAAAATATAGATTCTCGATATACTAGTATTGTTTTCCTTCTAAAAGAGGCTACTGATAATAGTTATCATTATCAATAACCATAAATACTTCTAGAGAGCGTAGTACCTTCTAAGAACTAGACTGGGCACTTTGTGAGACTTCTCCTGTAATTCCCATAATAGCCTTGTTATTGTCCCCATTTTATCGATAAGAAAACCTGTTTTCAGAGATTACATACACTGCCCAATGTGACAGAGCCTATACATTGCATCTCTAGGACCCACTACCCTGGTGGCTGGACCTAAACCATCACAGTGTGCTGCTTCTCAAAGCAATGGCTTCCACTCACTGCCCTGTCCCAGCCTGCGTAGTTTCTTCAGAGTCCCAGATAAACAGGCTGATAAGTAAAGGTCCACAATCTAGCACAACCTACCGCTTTCCAGATTTATGTTTATTTCTTTCAGCAGCTGCCTTTCAAATCAACTCATATTTCCACACACATTAGCCATTTCCCAACTCCAGGCAATCCTGCCTGTCCTCTGTCTCTGGCAAAACCCTTCCGTCTCCCATCACAACCTATTCCAGGCCAGTCCAATTCCATTCAGTTCCCTGAGAATTTGGAACTGTGTGCTGAATAACAAAAATAAAAATAACCGCCCTGATCTGCGGTGCTCCGCCGAGAATGTGAACCCACTCCTCGTGGTGGGGACTGTGCCTAGGAAGCCGGCAGTGGTGATGTGGGGTGGCAACGGCGGTGCTCTGGTTTCTACCTCGGCACTGCTTCTGTGTGGAAGATGGCAGGACCTTCCCGGGGTGGGCACGACTGAGGCAGTGTCGGAAAGCACAGTGAAAGGGCTGTCCGTCCAGCGAGAGGATGGGGCCCCCAAATTCGGGCCCCAGGGAATGACACAAATACTATATTTTGAGATTCTGTGTTGAAGTTTCTTTTGAATGTCCATGGTCCTTGTCTCTACCGCTCAATTGGCACCTGTAATTCTTATCTTGTATTGTTGACACTCTCCTTACATGTCCATATTATACTTCACTTCTTAACTGAATATGAGGGTAAGAGGAGTATTTTAATGTTAAAAAACTTTTAGAAATCAATGAAACAACTGCCCCAACAGGAAAATGAGCGAAGGCTGTTCAAAGAGACAGACAACATGGGAAGGTGCGCAGCCTCAGCTGTGTTTGAGGAAAAGCAGATTAAAAACGGCCTGATGATTTTTACTTAATCGGTAAAATACTTTAAAATTTTATAATAGTCACTATTGGAAGAACTGCAGCAAAAATCATCTACTCCTGAGTACGTGTGTATAGTAGTACCACCCGTAGGTAATATTAGTATCTTTTTACTTTCTGCATGTAAGTTTTTTTCAACTCAGTATAATTTTGATTAGTTTCAAGTATATGGCATAGCAGAAATAACCTATCCATCCATACATAACTGACTAAATCCTTCCTCTAGGAAATGACATTAGAAAGGTTGCAGGAAACCTTGAAAGCAGAGGTGGCACGTGGTCAGTGCCCTATTTGGACTTCCAGAAGGTGACTTCCATACTGGGTGGAGCCAGAGCAAGGGGGTGACCACAGAAAAGTATGCAGAATGGCCCTGGAGGGGCAGGATGGAGGGGCTGTTTAGCTCTCCTGCTCTCCCTCCATAGCCACCTCAGCTTCCAGGTGCTCACCTCGTACTCACAGTGCCTTTGCACAGGCCACCTGTGGACAGGTGCGGGGTGGCGAAAACTTGAATCACCCAACGTGTGTATGCCCAACTGACATCAAAAGGGATGACACTCCACCTTCTTGTTCCAGCTTTTATACAAGTGTCCTTTCACAGTCTGTTTAATGTCACATTTTCTGCACATTTGTGCTTTTAGTTCTGATACCACTATTTAAAATAGCCCCCTCTCCAAGCACAAAAGTGTTGTCTTCACTCCCTCAGCACAAGAGGGCTGTGATGTGAATTAGGAGCAGCTGAAAGCCCGTTGGTCCCTCCCATGGGGCCTGTGTAAGAACTGACCAGACCTTGCCACAGAGGCTTGGCAGGTCGGGGGTGAACAGGCAGCCTAATTCAGGGCTAGATGGAGGATGCGTTCAGATTTAAGATCTATTGCACCAGCTAGAGGGGAGATGGTCCAAGACAGCAAGCAAGTCTGCCTGGGTCCTGGTACAGCTGGATGCACCTTCTGGAATACCAGTACGTAGAACCAGGAGCCAGACTAGCCAGCGACCCATGAGAATCCAGAAAGTGGCATTACAATCCCTCCCTGTCACCGTGAAGTCTTGACCTCTGACACACCAAAGGCCTTCCTGGGGAACAACAGGGGGAAATCCCCAGAAGACAAACCATCCACCCAGAGGAGATGAAATTCATTAGAGAGAGACTTTTTTAAACTAAGAGAAACCATCTTAAATCAAATAGGCACTTATCAACAGTAACTTGGCAAGTGCTTCAGTTTTATTTCCTTTCCCACACCCCACCACCCGGGCCCCCTACCAAGCACGGGGATGGGGTGGGGTGAGGACTTACTGGAGAATAAGGTGAGTCATAAAGAAGTTGCAGTTCCTTATACTTTTGAGCGTATCATAAAAAAATCAGAATGCCGCCATAATTTTATGAAATATTTAAAGGGAAGAAGCCTACACATGCTAACATAAAATTGTGTCCAAAATTTGTATTTAAAATTTTAAAAAGCCAGTTTCAGGGGATTATATACAACCTATATTTAAAAAACCTGTACATTAAAAATATAGCCATACACACATATTCCTCATAAATGCGTACAATATTTCTGGAAAAATGCACAAAAAATGTCTTTAAAATACTTTAGACTGTAAGCTTTGTAAAGGCCAGGGCTATATCCTTTCCCTGTGTTAGCTCTGCCCAGCATGCTGCCTTGCATGTATTATGTACTTTTAAAATATCTGCGGCATGAACAAAGGAATTAGTAGGTAACTGAATAAAAATGAAAGCGGTATCATGAGGCTTTTCTTAATATTTTTACATTCTCTGTTGGCACCTGTCTAGATGAGCACCTATTACATTCAGAATTTTTAAAATCTGTTTATTCTTCACAGGCTGCTAAACATCTGCCCTGACTGGGTGGCTCAGCGGGCAGGGCATCGTCCTGATTCGATTCCTCGCTGGGGCACATGCCTGGGTTGTGGGCCAGGTCCCTGGCTGAGGGCATGCGAGAGGCAACCAATGGATGTTTCTCTCTCACACTGATGTTTTTCTACCTCCCTTCCTCTCATTCTAAAAATAATAAATAAAATCCTTTTTTAAAAAGTCTGCTACGCCTCTTTCATTGTCATGATGATATTCTCCATTATCTAGTAACCATCCTATCTGCTCACACTCATTTTTCTAACCCACAAAGAGATGCAGAGTGGGTTCTCTGAAACCACGTTCATCCATTGGGACTAAACTTCGACCAGAGCTCACCTGACCGCAGAGATATTAGATGTGGCCTAGGCTGATCTGACTTTCTCCCTTGTATGTGTGAATTTGTATGTGCCTGAGACATTAAACATCAGAGTCACCACACAGCTGGAATCAGAAGTTGTGTACTTGGGGTTATGGATGGGCTTTGAGTAGCAAAACAAGCCAATCGTGGGGCAAGGAGGCTGAGCAGACAGGCAGCGTGAAGCCTGGAAGCCGTCAGAGGCACAGGGAATACTCAAGTCTTGACACAGTCCTATTTTTATGTTGTTTTTGAGGGCCAGTTGCATCCCTACTCTAAGGTCCCCTGAGATCCCTTTTTATATTTATAAACAAAATTACCAGCTAGATAGCACAGGCTGGTTTCTGTTAATAACACCGTTGCCTCAACAATGGAGACCAAGGGTGAGTGCCTGTAAACAAAGCCAGGTAGAAGACCTGTCAGATGTGGCCCTCTGCGTCCTCCTCTTCCCCATTCCCTCACACACCCCCTTCCTGCATTGGCCCAGGATACTACTCCACCCTCTTCATTAGGTGACATTGACTCAGTTCTGGATTCACTTCTTCCGAGAAGCTCCGTTCCTCCAGTGCGGTTACCATCACCACCACATCTGGCCGAGGACCCCTGTGTGCTTCCCTTTACAAGGGGGGGCCCTCCTCATGTTGCAGCACGTTGGTCTTCCCCATATTCCACACTCCTACTCGACCGCGGCTTCCTTGAGGGTGGAATCCTCTCCCACGGTGGCTCCATCAACAGTATTTCACGTGGTTAGTGCCTCTGACACTCAACACATCTTTACTGGATGAACTACACTTTTTGTATCCACACCCTATAGAATCTTAGATTCCGATGTATTAGAAATCCCACATTATATCTATTTAAAGTATCTAAACAAATGTCTCCAAAATGAAAAATTGGCCAGCCTGGTACTCTTCTAAGCCCTGGAGTCCAAACCAACAAATACAGGTAGGACCAGCTGGTGGATGCAGCGACCACACACAGACATAGATAACCCAAAATGCACCGAGCTGGAGAGTGCTGGGGAAGTAAGCCAACTGCAATTTATTGGAAACTGTTAGAATGACAAGCAGACAGCAGACAGGAAAAACAGCTCCCCTAATCACAGGCTTTCCTAGCTGAGAGGAAATCCTCTTGAATCCAAAAGGTAAAAAATGACCAAAAAAAAAAAAACCCTCTCTCAAATCAAAATAATTCTTTCCTCCCTGCTTTAACTAAGTTGTTGCACTTTTTATCTTTTTCATGTACAGCCTCACTTAAAGATGTTTTCTAACCTACTTTATCTTTCTGGTTTAGCGAGGAGGAAATGCAGATTCAGATGAAGTGATGTGACCCAGGTCAGAAACGCCAATTAGCAGCTGAGCTGGGACTAGAACGCCCTGCTTTCAGCTTCCTTCTTTGATCCAGACTTGTTTCCATCATGTTTTATCGAGAGTTTGCAGCTCCAGCTCAGTGCCTCCTTAGCCCCTGAGCCCACCTAGAATTTAATCATGCAGGCTTGCTGCCCGCTAGCCCCTGGGTAGCAGAGGTATGTAAAAACCCAAAGAAATTGTATTGGAAGCTGATCTCACGGGCAGAAATCAAAATGACATCAGCTACAATAAATAACCACGGTGTAATCTTGGAGGAAAGGTTGGCTGTGTCTCGAGCGAGGTCAACTTCTGGCATCCGTGGGAAATAAATATCAGGCAGCTTATCTTTTTGAAAGCAGGGGACTATAAAAACACAATTGCCAGAACGGGAGAGAATTGAAGCTGATTTCCATGGCAACAAAAGAGTTACATGGATGAAATAAGGGCCCATAAAAATCTACGTAGGCTACATTAAAGGGAGAGAAATGGAAAGTAAGCAACAGGGAACAGGCATTCATCAAAAATTCCCTGAGAGGGGAGGTGACCACCAAGACTTTTGGAGTCCAGGCATCAGGAAGGACAATGCTGGCAGCCAGAGCCCCCAGGTCTGGTCCTTGCCATCTACAAAAGCCTCCATCGTCAGGGTTCCTCTGTCCTAGTGTGAGGTGGTCTCTTCATTTGTCCCTTGGATATTTTCTGCAGCAAATTTTTATACACTCATTGCAGCTCTTGGTGAAAGGTTTGGGGTGAGGTTATGAGACGCCTTAATACTGTTGGGGACCTCTCAAAACTGTCCCTTTTCTTTGTTTCCCTACCTTTATCTCAGTTCAGTCCCCCTGTTGCCTTCCTGCTCAGGGTCTTTCCCACTTAAGTATGTTCACTGCGCTCGTGGACTTATCATCTAAAACTAACCTGAGTCTGAATCCACCTGTAGCTCTTCCCATGTTTCCCCACTACTGACCTCCTTAGCACGACACCT
>PVKM010004860.1:37722-50392 GCA_004027735.1 Carollia perspicillata | reverse complement strand
TCTTTGACTACAATTGAGTTGGTCACTTGATAACACTTTTTCCATTATAAATAATGCTGTGATGAATATTTTTACACCTAAATGCTTTTCTTTTTGTAATGCTTTTGAAATTACATTGCTATGCTCTCATCAAAGAAGGGTACATTTTCCTTGTGATAGATAGTTCCACTGTATTCGTCACATGATATAAAACAGAGCATCTTGATGCCTTTATTTCTAGTTTTGTTCCAAAATCACTGCTTTAATAATGCTTATGGGGATTTATTGGTCATTCTATAAGTCCATGTCAATAAATTGGTAAAATATTCCCACCCTGGCAGCAACCTGCCTTTAGCATCTACTCACATTATCTGTGAACAGGCAGCACAAAGAGGGGAGCCTTTGACAATATTTGTCTCTTTTGAAATGTACTATTATTTTACTGTCCACACATTGACCAGTGGGAAAAGATATTGGGGAAGGATTTCCTTTCCATATATCCTGAGACAGCACCATCTTAATCTGTAATAACCTTGAGACTTTGACATGTTCTAAATATTTTATATTTTGGATTTTGTAGGTCATCCTCATAATAACAAGGAGGAAGTAACCATTATCAGTCCCTTTTTACTGTTAAGGGACCTCAGCCTTGGAGACTGAGAACAAGTAACTTAATCAAGTTACATGCTATTACACAGCAGAGTCAAGGTTCAAACCCAGATTCTGCATAGTCTGTTTTGACAAAGAATTGATGCTTTTAACTTCTATCACAATACAACCTCAAATTCACACAGAAGTTTTCCCTTCCTCTGCTATAGCACCAATGAGTCTTATACCTTCTGTTGTCTTTGCCCTTGCAACTCCTCATCATACATACCTGTTTACTAGTCAACTGCATGTCCCTTGAAGGCAAGTCCGTATCCTGTTCTTCCTCTCATCTCCCCTGCCTAGCACAGTGCCAGGTACCTTATGGGTGCCCAAAACACATTTACTGAATAATGGTGTGGGTCAAAAATCTTTTAAGAGTGAGAAATTTTTCCAGAGTTGGCAGTCTTGTTCTTAGGAGTATAATTTAAAATAATCACCCAAAGAAGAGGGACTGAATCATTTAGCACTGTGAGAACTCTGGTTACTGAAATGGCAGTGAGGGTACTCTGGGTTATATTTGGCCTACGACACAGAGCAAAAATTTGGTAAACACTCTTTCAAAGATTTCCAAACCATTGTAAATACCAAATCCATTTTCAACAAGTCTACATTGATGTATAATAACTTTGTTAGCAGTCATGTGAAACTTCATGGTTTCAATTGTTTTACTTTGATTTATTTTTTCCAACGGCAACTGAGAGGATGTGAACCCATAGAAACCAAAACAAAGAGGGGTTTGCACAGAATCTTTGGAAACTGACATGTGTGGTACTCACAGCTTTATTCATGGGACCCACTCAGGGGGCCCATGTGTCCGTCACCGCCATCTACCACATGAGTAAAAATGATGACTTCTCAGGCAGTTGGAGTAAAGTGTTTAAAAACTAAATTGCAAGGCAACTACTTAATGACTCTTGTGTGCATTTATGACATCTGTGTGTTTACTTCAGTGTGGTTTTAAAATAAGGATGGATGTGTTCTTTGTAGAAAGAAGATGTTGTAGGAAACCCCAAATGCTCAGGTTAATACCCATGGACGTAAAATGTCTTCTTCACAGAACCTTCTTACATCAAACAAGAAGAAAAAGAAAGAAATGTTGCAAGTACAATGAGTGAGGAACAAGCTTCCATTTGTCGGGATCATGCAGTTTGGATGGAATGACATGTCTTTGACAATGTGCCTATTTCGTACTTGCTATTTGTTTAACATTTTTTAAAAAGGACCACTTTGGAGGTTTTATGCACATTGGCTTTGCTTTTACATCTGCTTCACAGACAGTCAGTTTGGCACTATTATTCACACTTAGTACCTTAGTACTTAGTACCTTAGTATTATAGACTTGCTACTCCCAAGTGAAATTAACATGGGGAAAATGCGGCTGAACATGAAGACAATGATTTCGGGTGATTAGGGTTCAGAACTTCACATATATATTTACAGAAGCACATTATATGTGCATATATGTATGTATATACATTCTTTATATATGTAACATATGTTTTGTGTATATGTGTATCTCTACATATTTAGTGTACTTAGAAGTACACTTACAGAAATTTTAAAAATCAGCTCCAAGTAGGACTTCTCCCTTCCTTTTTTATATCTTCACGGCGTTCCATAGCTTCTATTTTCACAAGTATTATAACACTACTTTTCAAAGTATTCTTAGATGAAAAACAAAATTTTTTCTCATATCATTTTTCATGGGTTGCCAGTATGTTTGCAATAAGAGGATGGGCTTTGTAGAAATCTGGAATATTTTCTAATTATTCATCATAGGAATGCTCCATAGGGATGCTATTTAATGCGTGCGGTGGCTCCGAGCGGTGGCCACGCGGAGACGGAAATGTCCTGGGTCAGTCCTCGGCAAGATGTAACTAAATAGAAACATTCAGGAAAAAGTGACGACTGGTATCAAATGTTGGTGAAGTGGCCCCTAGAAGGTATTATGAAAATTGTACTTCAAGGAGAGATTAAAAATGGCTTTTAACAAAAAGCTCGATTAGATATCAATGAATTGTTTTTAGGTACTTCATGAATTCTTTTCCTAGTAACTTTCTGTTGTTCTCACATAATTTCTATCTAGATTCCACTACTTTTATTGTTTCAAATGTATCATTCACGTTAAAACTGATTCCCTGGGCAAATTCTCTTCAAATTTACTATGTATTTAAGTTCTACTTTGGCACCATTGGAACCAAATTCTAGTCTGTTCAACTCAGGTGAAGGTGGGTAAGGCCGCTGGTTTTCAATAGACCCTAGGATCACACCCCAGTGCAGGGTGTGTGTTGCGGGCGAGTGGAGGTAGGACATGAGGAGACCCAATCCAAGATGGAAAAACTATGGGTGGAGTGAATGGCTTCTGGGGGTCACCTAGGTACCTCTTCCGGGAGAGACACATGAACCGTGTCCATAAATGGTTCAATCAGACGTGGTCTTACACCCGAAGGAGGATTGCTTATAAATAGCAAATATTTCACTTTAATTCATCTATGAAGTGGGTAGAAGGGTCAACGTGAGCTTTGAGAATTTCTAGACCAGACCTAGAGTTTCTCTGAGGTCCCTCAGGTAACACTGTCGTAAGGGTGAGATGAGACAGGAAGAAGAAACAGGATGACGTGCTCTGGATGTCGCACCCTTACTTCCACCAGAGTAATTCCACATAACATCATCACTCAGATAAAGCACTTTGTCATTCAAAGTGCTCTAAGGGCGTCTGCTTTAGAAAATTATTTGTGGGAACACTGAAGTAATGCCCTGCACTTCACTGATAACAAAAACCATCATTGCTGATGGCTGCTTTGAGGCCTACCAGGTCTGTTGTAGAACTTTGTGTTGGATCACAAGGAAGATCAGAGGCTCCTGTGGTTGTGGGGCAGAACTCTTCCTTTGTAACACAGAACTTGTTAGACCCTGATGTCTCCTTTGCAAGCAGCTGCGACACAGTCAGGGCGAAGATGAAGGGCCAGTACAGGTTACAGGAGGAGTCAGTAGCCACTGAGGACCACAGCTGTCGAGGAAGGCATAGGTATTGAAAAGCATTCAGTGAGACCCGGGAGCAGTCCAAGCATGCTGGGGAGTGCTGGGTGTTCATACTTCAGGGGCTCGAACCCTTTTATAACACTGAACTAAGTGGAGGATATCTGGATTTCTACAGCATGGTGATATGCTCTAGAAACTTGATTTAGGACAAATTCAAAATTTTCAAACTGCTTACCTTTGGAAAGTGTTGGTGCAACTTCCCTAAATTAATTGATAGCGGTTAGGTAATATAATAGGTCTAGATGTTATATAGGAATATAATATTTTCTCTACCCACGAATAAAAAAATTAATCTAGAACTTCTTGAAGATGATGGGATAGAAGATGGTGGCATCACAAGAAACTAGCACTACCTGTATTCTATTGGCATCTACTCACGTAGTAAGTCTGTGGGTCTTGAGTCATCCAGGTGATATCTAGTTCATGAGTGCTGAATCACCAACCTAATATAAAACTATGCCCCTAAGAGGCTACTCAGTGTAACTGGGTGAGAGGTGTTTGTTGCTGTGCTCCAGGGGCATGCATTTGTCTTGAATAGGGTGATCAGTGTCTTGACAGAGTGGCCAGAAAAGGCCTAAGTCATTGCAGACCAAGTCTTGGCATACATTTTAGAAGGCTAATCATTTGGTATATTATTATTAAGTATATAGTGAAAAGCAGGGGTAATTTTGAGTTCATATTGTTGATGGGTGATTTTAATGTTCATACTTTTATTTTTCAAAAAGGTTTTCAAGGACTTTGGTCTACCTTTATGATCAGAAAAATAATAAAATGATAAATGTTTTCAGCTCTCCTTTCTGCTCAGGTTTTAAAGAAACCTCGGTCTCATCTAGGTGATCCAATAAGGCAAGAGCCCGTCAGTGGCAGTTACCTGAATGAGATGAGTGAACAAACATTTAGATGATTCTCAAAAAAAACCTCTCTAGGTACTACAGAAAAATTGAGCAAAGACATGGGCCAGTTGCCATGAAAAACTTATCCTCCTGAGTTAGAAGTTGTACCTGTTTGCTCTAATTCAGATTCTTGGCAAAAAAAGGGGCAATTCTTTGTACACAGATAAAAAATATCACAGTGAGTTCTGGCTGGGTTGCCCAGTTGGTTGGAGCATTGACACATTCACCAAAAGGTTGCAGGTTCAATTCCCAGTCAGAGTACATACCTATGTATTCTGGGCATGCATGTGAGGGCATGGCATGCATGTGAGGCAACTGATCAATGTTTCTCGATAGTAATGACATTTCTCTCGCTCAAATAGATAAACATATATCCTCCCGTGAGGATTACAAAATATAGTGAATTAGTTGGGAGTGAGAAGACTTATGTTCCATGGAATGCAGAAAGTGGAAAGAAAAATATATTGTGGTATGCTTAGTCAGTACCCCATGATCAGTGATAATGTTAGGGTACTATCAATCTCTTCCCAACAATAAGCAGAAACATTTTATGAACTAAAAAAATAGAGCTAGACAGCAAGCAGGAAGTAAGTACTCAACCCATGTCAAGGAAGTTCTGAAATCTAGGGCAAAGAAAGTGTTGAGGTCAATGAAAGGACTGTCTGTATTCAGACATCAGACAATGGAAGCATGAGTTCTTTCCAAGAGCATCTCAGCAAACTCTGCAACATTATTTTCTGTTTCCATGGAATTGCCATTATTTTATTTTTTTCATGTACAGCAACTTTTGTCCAATGGCACTGATTTTGTTTTACAACACTGTTTAGTTTCAGACACTTATGTTCACACATGTTCCAGGATCATCAAGTTAAGGGACTTTTGATGAGGCCACAGTAGATGTAGCCATGTCCTCCCATGTACATTTGTTAATATTGTTGCATATTTCTTGTCACTCTCAAAGTCCCTAAGGCTTTGATGATATCTTTTCTTCATTTATATCATATTACAAGAGAATTGCCTCTCAAATACTTCCATAATTATTGACTTTCATAATGGATATTTTAATTGAAATCATTTGGGATTTCCCAAAGGTAGTCATTCAAGAGCTGTATAAAAGAATGACCTATTAGTAGCTTTAGAATGCTACATATTATTAGCAAGGGGAATTCCCTTTTCATCCATCTTATATCCTAAGGATTATATCATTTCAACAGGAACAAATCTATTTCTCTTCAGGATTCCATTAACTAACACATGGGCTTACCTACTATACACCTCATTAATACACACCCCATGCCAGGTTTATTATTAATTCAGAGAATTTGTATGTGAGTTTGGCTATCATTCACAATAAGAAGATTAATTTGTTCTTAGAATTGGAGATTGTTAATGAACACTAAAATTCTCATTGGAATAGAATTCCTTATTTCACAGACATCCTAAGAAATTGGCAGGTAGGTATTGTAATTCTAAGTGGAATGTTATAAAAAACATTTTCTCTTTGGCAGAAAGGATTCAGAGCCAATTACTTTAAAATACCTTGAACCAGAACTTTACTAAAAAGAATCATAATGAACTATTTTTGCTTTCAATTTATATGGATAAGCAATCTGTAGTAATTCATTTTTTAACATATTTATTGAATTATATTCTAGAGTGTAAAGAATTATTTTAGATCATAAGATCATGACTTTTTTAATAAAAAATAATTTCATTGTATGTTCTACTATTAGTACAAATTTATTTAGCAATGCATTCTCTTTCTTTCTAAGAAATTAAGCTGATTTATTTTCAAGAAGAATTTCAGCAACACTATTGAAACAGAAAGTGATTACTCTCAATGAACAACATCAATAACACAATTAACCAGAATTCCTAATGACCAAAGTGCTCCTTCTTGGGCTAATTGCAATTTTACTTAGTGCCATGAGGACCTAAAAGTGAGCTAATTGCAAGCTGAGTAGTAGCTAAGGAAATGAAGGAGATGGCCCTGGAGTTAGTAAGTATTAAAGTAAGCTACTCATATCTTACCCTCTTTTTTCCAGAGATATAGATACTGTTGTAATATCAAAATACATCATTCATTATTCAATTCAGTAGTCTTTTACCTGAGGGGGTTCTTCAGTGCTAGGATGTTTTCATATGCAAAATTCCTACTATTCAATGTACAGGGGTGGGCAAAAGTTGGTTTACAGTTGTGAGTGACATTCTTCTGAGTTAATACATTTATGGCAACAATCATAACCTGCATTTCTTTTTCCATATGGATTACCATAAACCTACTTTTGTCCACCATTGTTAAGATAAAAATTTCTAGAGCTTCAGTGAGGTTTTAAACTCCATAACATAAATTGACAAACTGTCCTTTAGACATTACTGTTATTATAGCACACATTATTTAGGTTCCTATTTAACAGCCCTCTATTTTATTTTATTTCTGACTGTATGTTCAGTTTAATTGACCATTTAATCACAAAGGGTTTGCACACAGTGAATATTTGTATAACCACTACCTTCTATACAATAAATAAGTGGAAAGTCTAAAAAAGTTTACCAATGTCTTCAAAATAGTGCCAATGTGCTACTAAATATTTAAGCCTACAAAATTCTCTGTTATTTGAAGATCCTAAAGTTTCAGATATGTTTGCAAGACAGAAGTAATGTAAAAGTTAAAATGACTCTCAATTTTCTGAGGTTTGTCAGCATAAGCTCAACTTGTGATATTATTTCAACCTTATTTTCTGAATTTAATATGTATTAGTTTTACTCACTTGAGATTGAAACTGTACTCCTTGGCCCTGTGTGAGTGTATTTTTAAAAATAGTAGCAGATAATGCTCCTTCGAAATAAGATAGGGAACTTTAAACTCACATTAGTTTATTCTATGGTTATTTTGTGTTTATCTCTTATTTGTTCTTGCTATTCCAATGATTGTTTATTATTTTTATGTTATTATGCTTAGGTTTTTGGCAGTGTAAACAACGAGCAAAGGATTTATTTACCTTCAAATGATCATTTGTAATGGATTGAAAACATTACATTCATGTCAATTTTATGAGAACAAGAATTTTATATGAGAACCATGCTTTTCACATTTTTTGTAGGTCTCATAATGATTCTAATTTTATTCAGGAGAAAGGAGTAGTGAGAGAATGAAATTTTTTAAGAGAAAATATTATTTTTCCTAAGACCTGTTTTTGGAAGAAATATGCCGGCATTACACAAGCCAACAGAGAATTTTCCTTTGCAAACTGAGTCAGGAAAAGTCAATTCCATTCCAGAAGGAAAACTTCAAACTGGATGGAGAACAGGATGACTATACAAAAACTAACATAAAGCTTCTTTCAAAACTGATTATGTTCCAGAGAAGAACAGTATTAGAAGGATCACTTGAACAAAAGAATAAGGAAATTTACTTTTTTACATTAAATACCATATTTAAAAGTACATTCTACATATAGCATGCAATTCAAGTCCGAAGAGTCTGGTTTAGAAAAAATGGTAGCTGTCTGATCTATATCTCTCTACATATCCTTCTAAAGCACATATTAGATTGATGGGAGTGCAAACAAAACCACACAGGACCCATGTCTCCAGCATTAATACTAGGAAACTAAGGCTATTACAAAGTTTGCCTTGCTTGTAGTTAGAGAAATACCTACCAGATTTCAATGGAGCTTCCCTGCCTCTGCAAGCTGGCAGGAGGGAGATCTTTGGCTACTCCATTGGAGAAAGTAGATAGGAGACATCGTTTTAGGTGGAGCACTGACAAGATCATTCTGAAAAGAGAAAGAACAGTATTTAATGGTAGAGTGCTGAACACAGATCAGGGCTTGGGTGGGCCACAGCATTAAGTACATACAGAAAAGGGGCTTGAAAGTAAGCAAAAATAGAGGTTGAAGACTCAAAGGCATACTGTTTCTGGGAGATAACATTATAAATACAGAAAGAATGTGACCCTTAGAAATGTAGCTTTGAGGAGAAAGAGTGAAACAAAAAAAATATATATTATGGGACCTGAAGAAAACCTTAAGAATGATAACATTCCTCAATCAACAACAATTCTACTCCTCAATCAACAGAAGCAGCCATTAAAAAGTTGCATTTTATTATATTAACAGAAGAGGGAGCTTTTGAATGAGGACCCATGTCCAACTACCTAGAAATAGGAACTAACTTTGTACAAACCTACTTTAAGCAAACAAACAAAATAAGAAGTAGAATATCTTAGATGGTGAAAATTTTGCATTCTAACCATAATGAAACAAGAGAAGAGCTGTAACATAGTACTCCCAAAATAGTTAAATAGTCTCAAATTATCACCTTGGATATATATCTTCTTGTAATAGATATCACACCTATGGTCAGAAATTTAAATGCTAAGAACAGAACTGGACAAAAATAGAATGGCAATAAATGCAATGGGAATTGATAGGACTCAAGAAAAAAATTAAAGAAACAAAATTATATCAGACAGTCAAAAATAAGGAATAAATTATAAGATGACCAAGGGAGAATGGGTTCAAATAACAATTTTATAAGGGACATAGAAGAATAGCAGGAAAAGTATGAACAGAATAAAATGAAATTTAAAAATAAGTGTAAAAGGTCAGAGAAAAAGTTCTTAAGTGGAAGGCATAAGAAGAAATAGCATTTGTATAACTGAATCATGAAGGGAAAAAAAACAAAATAATGGCACATGACTAATTAAACTATAACCCCAGAAATGTTCCAGAAATAATAAAAGAGACATATGCATGCTACAAGGGTCCATCATGTGTTTGGCAAAAGCTATCTGACATAATCAACTCCAAGAGATAGTCTAGTAAGATTGTTAGAATTTGAAGACAAAAAAAAAATCCTTAGGGTCTTTAAGAAAAAAAAAAAGAAACAGCTGAAAAGTTAGGTTGATTTTAGATTTTCAAGTGTAACATACAAAGCATAGCAATAATGAAGCACATTTAAGACTCAAAAAAATTTATGTCAAGGATTTTATATGTTACCAAGCTGTCTTTCAAGTATCAAGTATTATAGAAAAAAATGGTTCTAATCATGTAAAAATTTGAGAAATAATTTATCCCTAAACTTCCCCAAAAAATCTTCTAGAGGTAGATTTTTATCTGACCGAGATAAGACTGTGAAAACTTAGGTAAAAGCATTATTGATGCCTGGCTGGTGTAGCTCAGTGGATTGAATGTGGGCCTGTGAATCAAAGAGTTGCTCTTTCAATTCCCAGTCAGGGCACATGCCTGGGTTGCAGGCCAGGTCCCCAGTAGGGGTCATGTGAGAGACAACTACACATTGATGTTTATCTCCCTCTCTTTCTCCCTCCCTTCCCCACTCTCTAAAAATAAATAAATAAAATCTTAAAAACATGCACTCACAATTCTTTTAAAAAAGGATTATTGATGAGTATTTAATACACAGGATCTGGCAGAAGTAGTGCCTGCTTGAGTGTAGTTGATAGGGTAATAATATGGGTGTAATAATTTATTGTTTTAATTTGAACATTTCACCTACAATGTCTTAAGGTGTGCTTGAGTGTGATATTGTTATGTTACAGAATTACATGCTTATGATTTTGTAATAAAAGATTTTGTAATAAAGTAGAAACATTATTGGTGCCAGACCATGTATATAATTTTAGATGTAAGCATAAACTAAGAGTGGAAAACGGTGAAATAATAGCATGTAAATGTTATATGCTCTCAAAAATAGAAAAAAGTGCAACCTTTAAAATATGAAAATGATAGGTAGAGAAAGAGGAAAGTAGAAAAAGATCATTAACTCCACTATATGGAAAATAGGTGAAACTAAAAGGAAGCAATTTAAAACTTATAAATCATTCAGAAAAAAGTTTAAAAAATAGGGGGTATAAAATCTTTTTTTAAAAAAAAAGCCCTGGCTGGCATTGCTCAGCGGATTGAGTGCAGGCTGAGAACCGAAGGGTCACAGGTTCGATTCCCAGTCAGGGCACATGCCTGGGTTGTGGGTCAGGTCCCCAGTGGGGGCCAAAGGAGAGGCAACCACACACTGATGTTTCTCTGTCTCTCTTTCTCCTTCCCTTCCCCTGTCTAAAAATAAATAAATAAAATCTTTAAAAAATAGGGGGTAAAAGGCAATGTGAAAGGTAGAAATACAAAGGTAACCACTAGAACAAAAATGAAAACCTTTCTTAATGAAAAAAGAAATAAAAAGTTAAAAAAGAGCAAAAATCACACCATGTAGAGAAAAAATTCCTATACTAACTATAATATAATATTCACAGGAGTTATGACAAAATGTTATGACAGAGTTTAAATAAAACATAAAATCTGTAAAATAAAACAGAACAGGCCAAATTAGCCCATTAGAAGAAAAACACATTCAGACTGGTTCAAAAGGCAAAACCTAACTCTATGCTGACAAAAATCTAAATAGAATAATTCAAAAAGGCAAAAATCACCCCCAAACCAAAAAACTAACAAAAATGTGAAGAGCAAAGGGAAATAATAAAGCAGGGGTCATTTAAGAACAAGACAAGGATACTCCTCTTTCCACTTTCATTCAACATGGCCAGTGCAATTAGACAAGAAAAAAGTAAAAGAAATCAGAATTGAAAAATAAAACTGTCACTATTTGCAGATTACATGATATTATATATAGAAAACACTAAAAACTAAACAAAAAAGCTGTTAGAGCTAATGAATGAATTTAGTAAAGTTTCAGGATAAAAAATCTCTCTATAAAAATCTGTAGCCTTTCTATGCACAATAACAAACTACTAGAGAAATTTAAAATAAGTCCATTCCATTTCCAATTGCTTCAAAAAGAATAAAATACTTAAGAATTAATTTAATCAAGGAGGGGAAAGATCTGTACACCGAAAATATAAGACATTAATGAAAAAATGGAAGAAAGCACAAATAAATAGAAAATTATCCTATATACATGGATTAGATGAACTAATATTGTTAAAATGTCCATACTACCCTCCAAAATCTACAGATTCAATGCAATCCCTATCAAAATTCCAATAGCCTTTTTCACAGAAATAAAGCAGACAATTGTAAAGTTTGTATGGAACCACAAAACATCCCAAACAGCCAAAGAAATCTTGAAGATGAAGAGCAAAGCTGGAGACATCATGCTCTTGGATTTTAAACTACATTACAAAACTATAGTAATCATGTGGTATTGGCATAAACACACACACATAGATCAGTGGAGGAGAATGGAGAGCCCAGAAATAAACCCATGCATATATGGTCACTTCATTGATGACACAGGGCCCAAAAATGTAAAATGGGGAAAAGACAGCCTCTTCAATCAATTATGTTGGAAAAGTGGACAGCTACATGTAAAAGAATAAAACTGGGTTACTATCTTACACTATATACAACAATTAATTTAAAATGGATTAAAGACTGGAATGGAAGACCTGAAACCACAAAAGTCTTCAAAGAAAGCATAGGTGGTAAACTCCTTGACATCGGCCTTGACAATGATTTTTTTTATTTGACACCAAACCAAAGGCAACAAAAGCAAAAATAAACAACTGGAACTCCATCAAACTAAAAAGCTTCTGTACAGCAAAGGAAATTACCAATATGATGAAAAGAGACCAAACGAAATGGGAGAAAATATCTGCAAATCATATATCTCATAAGAGGTTAATATTTAAAATAGATAAGGAACTCATGCAAATCAATAGCAACACCCATAAGTAATCCAATTTAAAAATTAGGAAAAGATCTGAATGGAAATTTTTCTAAAGAAGATACACAGAAAGTCAACTGGTGCATGAAGAAATGTTCAACATCACTAATCATCAGGGAAATGCAAATCAAAACCATGAGATAGCACCACATACATGTGAGAATAGCTACTATCAAAAAGGCAAGAAATAACAACTATTGACAAGGACGTGGAGAAAAAAGAACCCTTAAGCAATGTTGGTGGAAATATAAACTGGTACAACCACTGTGGAAAACAGTATGGAGTTTTCTCAAAAAAATAAAAAATAGAACTACCATCTGAACCAGCAATTCCATTTCAGGGTATTAATTTAAAGAAAACAAAAACACTAACTTTAAAAGATAAATGTACCTTCACGTTTATTGCAGCAT
>PVKM010004860.1:0-37622 GCA_004027735.1 Carollia perspicillata | reverse complement strand
CTGTAACTATGTATGGTGACAGATATTAACTAGACATATTATGGTAATCATTTTGCAATATTTACAAATATCAAATCATTATGTTGTATAGTATATGTCCATTATATCTCAAGGAAAAATAGGGGGGAAAGGAAAGCAAGAATTGTAATTCAGACATCAGATAAAGAGATTTCAGACCAAAAAGCTTTAAGCAAGACTCTTTGTAATTCATAATGTAGGTTTAACAGTTACAAATACTTCTGAGTGAAGCAAAAATAGATACACTGATGATAGGATATTCTGACACTCCAACCTTAGTGTAAAACAGGTCAACTGGATTAAAGAGTAAGAAAGGCAATATAACAGAAACACACAACATAAGCGATAACTAGATCTTACGGACATGTATGGAGCACTATACCCTGATAGTAGAGAATGTACCCTCTTTTTAAGGGAAAGAATATTCACAAAAACTGACTACATAATAGTCTACTCAGAAGAATCCATAAGTTATAGAACATTTAAATATTAAAGGCAATATATTCTGATTATAATGGAAAAAAGCTAAAAATAAAAAAATTAATTTAAAGCCCATCCCATTTGAAGATTTAAAAAGTATTTTTAGTCTTAGCTAAAAGAGGAAATGCAAACCAAATTCAAGTCCTACTTAAAAATTATAATGAAATTCTATATGCTTAAATTTATGCTATTCATTTAAAGTAGCAATGAGAAAACTATTCATACTTTTAAACATCTATACCAATATAAACAAAAGGATAAAAATAAAAAAAGTTCATCCTTGGCTGCTGTGGATCAGTAGACTCAGTACCGGCCTGCAAACCAAAGGGTTGCGGGTTCAATTGGTAGTCAGGGAACATGCCTGGATCATGGTCCAGGTCCCCAGTGGAGGGAATGCGAGATGCAACCACACATTGGTGTTGCTCTCCCTCTCTTTCTCCTTCCCTTCCTTTCTCTCTAGAAGTGAATGAATGAAATATTTTAAAAAACAAATAAATAAGTAAATTCAATTTCCAACTCAAAAATCTAGAGAATGAAAATCAAAGTAAACAAAGTAAAAGAAGCACAAAGAAAGAATCAATAAAGATAAAAATAGCAATTAATGAGGTAGAACATAGTAAAAATAGTAGGTCAATTTAATACACCAAAGTTGTGTTTCTTTGAAAAAAATCAACAAAACACACAGGCACCATTTAGTCAAGAAATAAGGGGAGAAAGTGAAAATGCGCAAAATAAAAAGTGATAAGGAACAAATAACTATTGATTCATAGGAAATATTAAAGAATCATAAGAAGTTACTTTGCACACCTCCATGAAAAAAATTTGAAAAACTAGACAAAGTATATGGTTTGCAAGGAAAATAGTTTATCAAAATTAACCCATAGATTGTTTTTAAAAGGGAGGAACTGTTCCACAAAAAAAGACTATACCCAAATGTCTCATAATTTTTAAGCCTTTAGTGATAACTAGTTCCAATGCTATATAAAAGACTTCAGAGCATAAAAAATTGAAGACATTGAAAATCCTTTTATGAAGTAAGTAAAACACTGATCCTTAGATTTGATATTGATAGGGAGGAAATTACAAACCAATTTCACTTAAAATATTGATGCAAAATTCAAAATATAATATTACTAAATAGAAAATGTTCCAAAAATGACCACATATTAGTTATATCAAGAATGCAAAATTTGATAATAGGAAATTCTTAATATAAATGATCATTTTAATAAGTCTAAGGGGAAAAATTATTTGATCATCTTCATAGATGCTAAGAAAAACCTTTGACAAAATTTAACACCAATTATTAATAAATATCCTTAATACAATAATAGGTAACCACATGATAAAAAATGCTTTAATTCTAAAGCAAGCATGTTACTTAATAGGAAAACAGAAGAATTGATGCTAAGATCAGGAACCAGCCCATAAGTTCACTATTTCCACTACATATTATTCCAGAGGTATTAGAAAATGTAATTAAATAATAGAAAACTATTTAGAGGCTTACAAATTGATAGAGTGTAAGTCTGTATTTATAGCTGATATTATAGCATATCCATAGGAAAATCCTAAATAATCAGTGATAAAACTAATTTAAACAGTAAAGTACTTCATTACTGTAGCAAGCTATAAAATTAACATACAAATATCACTAATCTGCTTACATACTAACAATAACTAGTTAGTTAGATCAGGGGTGTCAAACTCATTTTCACAGGTGGCCATATCAGCCTCGTGGTTGCCTTCAAAGGGCTGAATGTAATTTGAACTCCTTAACAGTTAAGAAGTGATTATATTTATACAGTCCTGAAATTATTTCAGCCCTTTGAAGTTTGACACCCCTGAGTTAGATAATATAGTGGAAGAGGAAAATCTATTATATTGACGACAATGAAAACACTAAAAATGCTAAAATATAAATTTAACAAGAAAATGTAAAAACCCTGAAAATATCTATAAAACACAGGTTGAAAAACAAAAAGTACACTTGAAGAGCCCTGACCAGTGTGGCTCAGTTGGTTGGGCATCATCTCACAAAGCCAATGATGGCCTGTTCAATTAATTCCCAGTTCCAAACCAACAAGCTTTATCTCGAGAGCGACAAAGTTGATACTGAAGTTCTTATGAGAAATTGAACATGCAAGATTATTAAGGAAAACATGAAAAAGAAGAGCTTTGGGGGGAACGGGCAGATGCTAGCCCTGACAGTTATAAAAAGGAGCTATTAAAGCCTCTGTAATCGAAATAGTGTGGTACTGGAACCTGAGTAGACAGAGAGCATGCAGAAATGGACTCAAGTTCATGCAAAAAGTTTGTATGTGATAAAGACGTATCTGAAACAGGGACAAAAGGGAATCTTTTGATAGGTGATGTTGGACACCTGGCTGGACAATCAGAAGAATAATTACTAAAAAACCATCACTTAAACTATACAAAATAACGAACACCAAATGGATTATTTAAATGTAAAAATGAAATTTTACAAATATGATTATAAAGCATTATTGTATACGTTTAGGGGAAAGTTTTATAACTATGATTCAAAATACAGAAGCAATAAAAGATTTATACATTATACTACCTAATTTTTTAAAAAAATTGCATGTATTTGTCTAAAGATAACTAGTACATTCAGAAATAATGTTTTCAAGATATATCTCACTGCTTTAACTAATGTTTTACTATAAAAATAACTTTTTAAGATCAAGGTAAAAAAAGACCAAAAATTCAAACTAAGCAAAACACCTACAGAAATGATTTTTTAAAGATTTTATTTATTTATTTTAGAGTGAGGGGAAAGGAGAAAGAGAGGGAGAGAAACTTCGGTGTGCGAGAGTTACATCGATCAGCTGCCTCTCCAATGCCCCCCAATGGGGACCTGACCCACAACCCAGGCATGTGCCCTGACCAGGAATCAAACTGGCAACCTTTTGGTTTTCAGGCCGGAGCTCAATCACCGAGGCACACCACTGGGGTGAGATTACTTTTTTAAAAGATATTAAAATGGACTTCAAATCTATTAAAAGAAAATTACCAACTTCAATCATAAAAGAAAAATACCAATTTAAAACCACAGTGGTTACTATTTCTTACTGAACAAATAGGCAGAAGTTCAGAAGGTTGATAATACCTTGCTGGCAAAACTGTTGGAAACAGATTGCCCATTCATTGTTGATTGCAATGCAAAATGGGGCAACCCTTTTGAAGGAAAATCTGATAGTATCAAACAAAATTACAAATACATTTGGCCCAGAAATTCTATTTCTAGGAATTTAGCCTGAATTTACACCTCTAACATGCATCAACTGCGATAGCACATCCATCACTGCCCAAGCAAAGAAAAATGATTGAACAAACTATGGTACAGTGGAGTACAATGCAACTGTAAAAAAGAATGAGGAAAATCTTTGTGAACTGATACAGATTTCCCATCTGTATCGTTAGGGGCAGAAAAGCAAAGTGCAAAAGAGTTTCCACAGCATGCTATTCTCTATGTCAGTAAGAAAACATGCTCATCTTTGTGAAAAGAAACCTAGGAAAGGATAAACTAGAAACTTATGGGATTGATTTCTTACATGTGGAAGTTATAGGGAAAATAGTAATTTTCTCTGAATATATTTTAGTAAAATATTGACTTTTGGAATCAAGTTAATATTCTGTATAGCAAAAACAAAAACAAAACAAAACTACCTAGGGTAGGAATAAGACCCTAACATTGAGTGCAAGGTGACATAAAAGAATCCAACATATTTCAAATAAAAAAGCTACACTTAGGGGAAAATAGCTAATGCAAGTGATTTTTGAATATAATAATCTGACTGCATACTTTTAGTGTTTAAAAAAAAAAGAAGAAGATGTCAACAAATCTTAAACTCTTGTAATAGGGAGGCTTGTTGTAAGGATACCACAACAAAGGAATTAAAATTAACATGATTAACAAAGGGTATGTGGACATCATATTCCTCCTGATATAAAAATCTGGATGGAAATATTGTTTATGTAGTATTCCAGCCAAAATACATAACCTGACCCTGATAAGACAACATCAGAAAAAAAAACAAATAATGGGATATTCTATAAAAACAATGGACATGTGTTTTTTCCATATTTTTTCATGCTAAAGGCATGAAACACAAGGAAATCTAATGGACTGTTCAGACTAAAAGATACTAAAGAGATTCTGGATTGCATCATGTACTAGATAAGATTTTTATAACAGACATTACTGGAACAACTGAAGAAATTGAAATATGTACTCTGTTTTGGATGACAACATTGTATCAGAGTTAAATTTTCTGGACTCAGAAACTTGTTTTTAGGAAATAAACACTAATGTATTGGGGCTAACTGACACAATATATGCAACTATCCCCAGGTAGTTGAGAAAAAATATGAAACATCTACAGAGAGAATGATAAAGCAATATGACAGAATATTAAAATTTGGTGAATCTGGGTAAGAATATGCAGAAGACCTTTATACTTTTTCTGTAATTTTTCTGTTTTTGAAATTATTTTAAAAATAATGTTGAAAAATAATTAAAAAAATTAAAAACAGCATAGAAAATAAACTGCTTTTATGATCCTCACTCAGGCAGCATTTTCTGTGGTATTGTTACAGATGGCAAAGTAGTTAATGTCTGGATGAAGAAAGGTATAAACTTTTGAAACTGTTTTTTAAAAATGCCTTTTTAAAGGCATCCCTTACTGTGATAGGGATGTTTTAAAGCAGTTGACCTGAACATGATTCTGCATTCTTTTCCTATCGTAGTGCTCTTTTATGGGGCTGTATTAGTTAACTCATCAGTAATGGTGAAGTTTTCTTTTGTAAATTTCCATATCATACCATTACATTATGAAACAATTTGAAATGTATTTTATAAAATTATATATGTAGGTGTCCCTCTAATTTTAGAAGTAAAAGATGCTCTCTTTTGAAGAAATTTTGATACATGTTTTCCTGGCTCTGTGGTTAAGACAATGAACTAAAAAACTTGAAAAAACAGTAAAGTGTACAGAATAGAAAAGAAATATCATTGAGTAGAGTAATAATTTCACGAGGAAGAGAATTAAAAATGCCTTGCATTTTTTGGATGAAGGGTTGGAATCATTTACCAAAAAAAAGAAGGTATGTATAGGAGAGATCAAGGATGAAAATGTTGATTTATTGATGAAAATAAATCCACTGCATCCCAAAAGAAGATCTGCACTTGAATTCACTGAATTTTTCTTCCAGAAAGTGATCTCCCTTATAAAACATGAAAAACAATTTGCTGATACTCAGTTTCATTAAGTAGATAAATCAATAATTACATAAAGCCTGAGTAACTTGTTGGCACAAACTTGTATAACCTTATTTTCATTTAAAATGTATCTGGATTTGTTCTGGCATTTAAAAAGAAACAGCTTTAAGTTGTCACCCCCAAAAATCTATACAAACAAGTGAATAATCAAATTATCCAGTCTTTATGCCTATAATGGTAGAAGGTGGGAGGGGATACAGAAAAAGAGGGAAAGAAATACACGAGAATTTTCTAGGGAGCTGCACAAAGCTGAAGAAGCTGGGGGTTGAGAAACCACCACCAAGCACTATGTAAACATGCAAAAACATGCCTTACCCTAAGTCAGGCCAACAGCCAATTATGGATTTTAGTGTAGAGGACCGCTGGGTCACTTTCCCCTGAGCCTCTGTCCCATCAGACCCTTCGCCTGGTGTTCATGCTTTTACTGCCATGGGGTGAATTGGAAAGAGGGCCAGGAGTTCCCTGTCCAGGACCTCCTAAACAAGACATCTGTCATGAATCACGTTATAGAACAGAAATGTTTGTTTTTGATCCTATTCATTTCAACTGGCAGGCAGTTATTAGTAGAATGACAAATTAAGCCATTATGCCTTGCAAGTCTTGCTGGCTCTATCAAATTTATGGAGTTAATACAGCAAAAATATTTTTCATAGCTGATAAAACATCTGTATGTAGACAGCTGGTCTTTTCGTAAGTAGGAGGAAACTCAAAATGGCAGCTGCGTTGGGATGCCTTGCACCAAAACAGGTCTTCAGTGGTGACTGCTGCTTTGGCAGCACTGACGAGCCACCTCGAAAACCATGGGAATGTATTCAGAAAGTGCTTTTTATTTTTATCAGTGTTCCTATAGGAAGGAAACAAAAGCCATACCTTCACATTTTCTAAAAATAAACCTCTGTACTCCTTAAGTAGCACTGTTATTTATAGCCCTGCCACTTTTCTGTAATTTTGTGAAAGTTTTAATTAACAATTCTACTACAAAAATATTCACGTAGCAATTTACTTTTCAGAAACCAATGAATTGCAACCATAGCTACTTCCTATTTATAAACCATTCCTCTAATACCTTTAGAAGCTGCTTGCTTCTTGAAGAATATTTGAGTGGTAAGAAGTGCAAACCACTATGAGTACTGACATGCCTTTCAGTGATAGCTTATCCAGGCTACCTTTGTAAAGGTCATGTTGGTGATGGTGCCCACTAGACTAGGTCTCTAGGGTACCCTTACCTGGACCAGCACAGTGACACCTGGGTATTATTCAAACCAAATTCTCGAATCTTCTCTCACTATATCCAGTAATACCCAAATGCCAACAACAGTAATATTTTAATTCTCTTCTAAAGATTTAAGTTAAGTGTGTTATACATTCTCCTAATATCTGTGTGTGTGTTATACATTTGTTGAACTTTTAGAATTATTTTCATTCTAGGTTCCATGATAATGGTTTATCGTAACACATCTTACCTTGGTTGTCAGACAGTTGCTTAGGTTTTTGGAGAAAGGATTTAAGTTCTGTTTTGCCAAGATTATATATACATGAATGGCCATTTTTGACGTAACCCCTGAGGCTAAAATTAAAGAGTAAATGCATCGATGCAATTACTGTGACTACATTCTGTTGCAGATCTAACTGGCCTACCCCGTCTTTCTTTTTAAAGACTTATTGGGTTTGACTAAGTAAGAAAAATGTCTTGAGGTATAGGTCCCTGGAGAAAGAGAGAGGGTTTTTTTTTTGCCCTTTGTCCTTCAAAGATAAATTTACTATCCAAAAACAAAAAGCAAATGTGCTGCCATTAGAGGCAATGGAAAAGGCTTTTTAATAACAAGAATAGGTATCACTTATGGGATTTTCTTATGTGCCATGCTTCATTCTTCATAGTTCACACACATTACTTCATTTCATTGCTCCAATTCCTTTTCACAAAGCAGGAAACTGAGACACTCATTAAAATTATTTGCAAAGGTCATACAGAGAACAAGTGACGTATTGAAATTCTGACCCAAGCAGCCTGGCTCCAGAGACGTCATCCCTAAGTACTTATCTGAAACTGCTTCCCTACCACAGTAGACCCTGTTCGATGGAGCCCATGCTTTTGGGGTGGCCAGTTGACAGACCACGGTCTTAGGGAGGACCAGTGGCTGGTCTCTCATACTGGCAGTGGCCGGAAGCCTCCACATTTGTTCTTCCGCAAGCCGCCTCTTCCTCCGCCTACAGCCTGGGGGTGTGGTTCTGAGGCACTGCAGGAGGGTTTCCGTGCTGGCTCTCGTCTCTGCTGGAGCAAGTTCCGCCTTAGACTCGTCCAGCTTCTGTGCCCTGGAGGTCCTGCCTGATTCAACACCCTACTGATTAGTTCCACCAAACCTCATAGTAAATATAACATTGCTAAGGTCAGTAAATAAATAAAGTGATAGTGTAAAAAAGTACTGTGTTTATCAGAAATTGTTTATTTTATTATTGCTCTTGATATTATGAAGGAACCTGTCAAAGTCACCTTATTGGGTGTTAACGATCTAAGATGTTAAAGCTAATCGATTTCTGTCTTAATTAGAGATTTGAGTTCTGGTTATGCCACTTTCTAGATGTGTGACTTTAGGCAAATTATTTAACTTTTCTAAGCCTCAATTTTATCATGTGAAAGGGGGTGTGAAAGAACTGTTGTGAGGGTTGAGCAGGAGAGGTAGTATATGATTTCCTAAATAACCCCTGACACAGACAGGCGTTAGGGAAATACTAATTCTCTCTCAGAGAACCTTCAAATGAGCCCTTATGTTAGGTAGAACCAGATAGAGAAGAAAATTATTGAATATAGATGACCTCCTTAGAGACTGTATATTTTTATGTATAGGGCAAATATTAGTTTTGCTGACAAGAATAATGTTTAAAATTTGAGCAGAGAATTTCATCAAATAATTGATTTGTTTTATGAATTAAAAAGTATTTCTCTATTCAGTCTGGGAAGACATTATGGAATAAGAAATTGAAGTGATTTTGGAATTTCACTCAGACTAGAAAATTCCAATTAAGAGTTTTCAATTTTAATATTTCAGTTTTAAAAAACTGACATAACATTACTCATAGACAGGTTAACTTTTTTTCAATCAGTATTGATCAGTACGAATGAGAACAGGACTTCGTAGTGAACGATAACTTTACATTTACAATAAGAACAGCATATTCACATTATGTGCCATGGATGATGGGAACAAACAGTAGTGATCTACTACTCCATTTTTAAATAAAATATCGAAGCAGTTAAATGAAAAGTGTCACTACTACACCTAACCAGCATCCTACATATTCCTAAAAGAAACTTACACTGAAAACTATAAAAAGAATGTATGATCTGGAATAAAACACGGTTTCTGTTCTCAAGGAGCTGACTCATACGTACATAGACATAAAGATGGTGCATCTCCAGGAAGTGAAAATCAGCTCCATCGCCATGGCAGCAACAAATGATGCAAGAACTTAGGTGTATTTAAAAGGAGGTTGAAAGAAACTCAGGATTTAAACGCTGAAGGACATATTGTACAAAACAGTTCTGTTTTCAAAGACGAAATCAACTCTCTGAATTCACTATGAGAACCACTTTAATTTAAAAAGCCAAACTTTGATTATTTACATATTACCAAAGTCTGGTGTGACCAGACTTTCTACTTGCCAGCTTTACTTTGTATTTATTATGTATGTATACAAATAACATATAATATATAATACATATACATATATGTAATACATCAGGGGTGTCCAACCTTTTGGCATCTCTGGGCCACACTGGAAGAAGAGTTGTTTTGAGCCACACATTAAATACACAAATGCTAAAATAACTGATGAGTGAAAAAAGGTCCGTGCATAATTTTCATGATATCCACCACCACAGATTAGCAAAAAAGTCCTCACATAATAACCTTAATTATGCAGGGGCCTTTTCGATAATCTTTTAAAATCATCACGCAGGTCTAAAGTTTGTGGTCACTGATATAGAAAATGTACATATCTAAGTAATAAAACAGTATAAAACTTAGTAATAAAACTAAGTAATGTTACGTTTACTTAACTTTAAGTACATAAAACATTAATGTTTTTATGTTAAGTACATTTACAGCTTTGTGTTGGGCTGCATTCATACCATCCTGGGCTGCAGGTTGGTCACCCCTGTAATACATAATATACATTATGTGTGTATACATTCACACTCATATACATATGTACATGTATGCTTATTGATTTAGACACAAACATATATGGGTCCATGTAAGCAGAGGCACTGTTTTGGTCTGTACAGTCATACCACCCAGGGCAAACAACTAATACAAAGTATCAACAAAACTGATGTAAGAAGGAAGTTCATATGAGAAAGCTTGTACTTACAGTATAATTTCAACACGACTCTTTGGCTACACTTGGAAATATGTGGCTTTGATTGCATTCAGACTACACTGAGAGATTCCATCTGGTCAGCAATGCGCATGTGTGTGCTTTGGAAGTTTTGTTCAAGTTTCATAAATCTTGTCATATATCGGGTTGCTCTCAATGTGGCCAAAGTAAATAATCTGCAGCCAGAGGAGTGAAAGGTCATTTGTGCCCTAATCACAGAACAACCTTCTCTCTCATCCAGTGCCATGGCTTCCCTTTCATTAATCAGGCCTTTGGTGACTAATATCTATTGATGTTAGAAGGAGTTTTCTGTGAATAAATTTCAGAATACAAACTAATCTGGAATTAGGATATTTAATTGTTTGAGTGACAGTCAAAATAACCCTCATATGGCTTTCCCTTTTTTAATAATTGCAATATTGAGAAATGAGAGAAAATCGAGAAACTTTGGAGAGGAATGTCAATCTCATGACCTTGGGAATGCTCATAAATCCTCTTGTCCTTGTTACCCATGTTTACACATGATTCAGCTTCATGCTCTGGTCTGATGGGCTCTCTGCCTGCCATTTTCAGCTATTAATCTCACTGAGCTTCTCTGTCTTGACACTAAACTACTCAGATTTTAACAAAACGTTATTCAGACTCTAGAAACACAAACTCATTGTGTTTTTGTGTGAAAGCTGCTCTTATCTAGACATTTGCTTTACAAGCCTGTAAAACAGATGGAATTATGCCTTCCGGTTGCTCTGCTTTTAGGGCTGCGATGGCTTCTGTGACTCTTGTTGGTCCTCCGCCCACACACTGGTGCGGCCTTTCAACTGCATCTCTTTCTTGGACCTGGGAAGTAATTAATGTGACCTTCACTCCCAGGTAGGACACTTGCTCCTGCTCCTATAACACCTTTCTTCTCATTACCCTAATCCTAGGAATATGTTCAGGGCCAGAATGTATCACCCTTTGCAATTTCCTATTTTTTGAATTCCCCAAAAGAAGAGCTAGCTTTTTCCAAATGGCCTGTCTCACCTTGTTTACACAAAATTCACTTCTTAAGTGATTAAATACTTAAACAAGCCTGATGTCACCGGGTGGTCTTCCTCTTGACAAAAAATAAACAAACAAAGAAAAACCCCAAACACATCTAACCTGAGGTTCTATGCACATTCATTCATTCAATTAACAAACATGTGTTGGATATCCACCAAGCACCAGCTTTGATCAATGATGACCAAGACGAAGTCCCAATATTCTTATAACTTATATTTTATTGGAGAATAACAGGTACTAAACACAAATACAAATAACATACCAGTAAGTACCACCAATAAAATACAAGAGAGTATGGCATTGCAAAAAAGGGTTTGGGGAGCAACAGTTTAGTATTAGATAGAGTGATTGGGGAAGACCAGTCTGAGAAAGTGACATCTGTGCTGATGATAAGAAAGAGCTAGGTGCATGAGGGTGTGTAGACATTGTGGTGAGAGGGAACAGTGAGTTCAAGGGCTTGGAGTCAGGGAATTGGAGTATTAGAGAAAACCATACAAGAGCCAGTGTACTCTTGCACCATGAGGATAAACTTCTGGATGGCATCCTTGACATTTTCATTAGTCTCTAGACTTTCGATGGACAACCAGTGGTTACGCCTGTGTTTTGAAGGAACCACCTGAACCCTTTGACTTCTTACTCTCATATATCAGAGTAGCCATGGTCCAGCTTAGTCAGGTACTTGGATATTGGACTTTTCTGATTACTTCCTGGTATCTCACACAAGAACTGATTATCAAGAAAGCTAAAATTCAAACTGAACTTCTCCAAGATGTGATCTATAAGTCAGAAGTGCATGACTCATTTACCTTAATAGCAAGTGACCAATAATACATGGTGGGAAGAAAGGGAGCTGATTTACTGGTAGCATTTTTTCTTCCAATCCTCTCTATTCCATTCCACCCCATTCCTTCCCCCAACTCCCTGTCTTCTAATAACTTGTCTTTTTTCACAATAGGGTACCTTTTTACCCATTCACTGCTGCCCTTCATGTTAATTGTAAATTATCTGTGGTATAAAATGATTGAATTAAGAAAATTATAGGTTTATTTTCTGTGGGGGTTTCTAACACTCCTAAATTTTGGTTCCCAATTTGGGAACACAGAGACTAGCATTGTTGACCCTATCTTTGATTAAAATTGAAACAGAATTTTGATTTTTAAAAAAACTAGCATTGCTTTATTCAAAAATTCATTGGGAACTCCCTGCTTTTGGCCCTGGTCTGGAAAAGGATGGACACCTTGTGGTCCTCCCCTTCATGTTTCCCACGATGTACAGGGTCAGACACACAGAAGTACCCATGATGGCATCAAGAGGTATGTACAAAGCCTGAAGGCATCAAAGAAGAAATGGCAAAGCAAGTTACTGAGCAGATCAAAGAGTCTCGAGAGTAGATGTCTAGGCTCCAGGCTCTCAGACGTTTCCCGTTCTGACTCACTAGCAGGAGTGTGATATTAGATCCAATCTAACCTTGCAAAGCTTCTGGGAAGACACTGCCTTCTTTGATATTTACCTAAATATCAAAGTTGTATAATTGCTATCCCAGCTTTCCTGAACCATTAAAAGATGATGGCTGCAGTTTCTCAATTACTATTTTCAACACAGCTGGTAACAATACTTTATAATTCCTTAGTCCTTCAACATAAAGCCTGGCTCCGGGTTATGACACAAATTGATGTTGCAAGTTTTATTATCTTTGCTTTCTGACTAAACAGTCAAGGACAGGTGAGGAAAGAGTCCTGAAGATTTAGTTGATGTTTATGATGGGCAATTGAAACATGGATGCTGGAAAATGCAAAGGCAGTTATAGACAAGGTTTCTACAGGCCCAGTGTGGAAAAGAAGCCAGGAATTTTATTTAAATCCTTCTTATTCAATCCCTGTCTCACCTGAGGTGTTCAATTTAAGAATCAGAGAAGGTGCAATGTGGTTAGCACAGACCTTGTTTATAGTTTCTAAATATCACATGGTTAATAATTTTGATCCAAGAGATTAAAAAGAAAATGACATCAACATATTCAGGGCCAATAAATCCAGAAAAACAAAAGCAGCTGAAAAAAGTAATTTTCAAAGCTTTTATAAAAACATTATTGCCCTATGTATGATATTTCTTGTATCTTGTAATCTTCAATTAATTTCTCTATTTTTCATTAAAAAACACTGTATTATTAATTTACCATGTTAGTAGCTAGTAGAAGTGGTGAATAACAAAACCCACTTTTGTGTGTAGTTGCAGCCATAAAAACTAAACAACATCACAGAACATTTGTAGAAGAATAGTAGGCTAAAAGAAAGTATTTGTAGTACATGTCTTTTCATCTAGGAATCCTGCTTATGAAAATGGGTCCCTTGGCGGGGGGAGGTGGAAACCTTAGTAATAGGTAAATAATTAAAATCTAAATCTCCAATAAAAGAGGATTAGTTAATGAATTTCCATGTGATGAAAACTATGCAGAAATTATTAAAATTATGGACAGATAATCATGATATATTTTTAATATTTTTAATCCTCACCTGAGGATATGTTTGCTGACTTTAGAGGAAGAGAAAGGAAGAAAGAGAAAGAGACAGGAAGACAGAAACATCAATATGAGAGAGAAACATCCATCAGTTACGTGCCCGCCCGGGAGTGGAACCCACGGCCTACGTATGTGCCCTGACTGGGGGTTGAATCTGCAACTTTTTGGTGCATGAGATGATGCTCCAACCCACTGAACCATCTATCCAGGGCAATCGTAATATATTTTTAAGGGGAAAATAAACAGATTGAAAAATAGAATATATAGATTGAACCATATGAAACTTCTTTTTTGGTCAAAAGTGGTTGAATATCAGTTATTTATTATGGAACTAAAGTATGATCTCATTTTTGTAAATAATAAAGATAAGACAACTTTTATACATCAGTGCTTATGTGCACATAGAAAGACTTTGAAAATATATTTGCCAAAGTTTACAATCCTTATCTTCAAGATATACTTAAAAGGCTGATTGTAATTATTAATTTCAAACAGTAATGTTTTTCATATTTTCAGACTTTAAAAAGAACAATTTTTATAATAAGTAAAAATAATGAAATATATTTTATTTTTAAAAAATAAAAAAGATTTGGATTTGCTGCAAATTTGCATTCTTTCCATTTAGTGATAATAACACCTTCTGCTATTATCCATTATTTGCCCCCGAGTCCTCTTCTTTTTACAATGGTAAAAGAGCACTTCCTTCATCCTAGAATAGGAATGCTAAAAAATAGACAGCAAAACATGAGCAAAGAAGAAAAATGCATAGGCCAATTAATTGATCGGCACCTTCAAGTAGCCAAAATACTCACTTTCCAAGGAATATCAAGAATTTGACTAACACACACACATACTCACTCCCACACACTCACACACAAGATTGAGTTCGTGTTTTTCCATTCATATTTGATAGTCGCTAGCTGGTGTAGTGCATAGAAGTTCTAGATATTTGCTAGAAACAACAAACGGTGAAGGATCATCTATTTATACTCCAAACTAGTGCAAAACAGTGCAGTTGCCCATTTGCCATAGTGGTCTTTGTTGTCATATTCTCTTCTTCAACCTAGTTTATGCCTTGACAGTTTTTGGGCTTGGACCTCTTGAAAGAAGGTTGTTGCAGTCTCACTCACACCTTTTATGATTGTGGAAATCCAGACTCTAATTCATTCAACACTTTCAGCCCTTACTCTTACCTTCCTGAGGCCATTTGCTCCCTGAGAATACCATCGACATCAATTTGCATTTAGCCCAATTTCCTATTATATTTACACCTACTGTTATTATGACCAGCAAATGTAAAATAATGATTGCAATTATGGCCTTGAGAAAGTGCAAGCTCTTCAATCAGCAAAGAAAAATTAGATTATCTTCACTTGACTGTTCTTCCTCACAAAGCAGTAGGTTCATATTAGAGAAAATTTTTCTTAAACAAAACATGGACTGAAATAATTTTTGCAGTAATTTTGATAACAATTATCTTTCAACCACACGGACTGTTTTCTGTATCATACAAAATTAGTTAGGGATTCAAATATTTCATTGCTTTTTCACAAGAAACCCTTTCCCATCTGGCATTTCATAATTTGTCATCTTTACTGAAGATACAGTCATGTTGTACCATCATTTATTTTAACAGAATTCCCACCTGACTTCTCTGTTTTTCTGATTCCAGTGGCTCTCAAGATTTTTTTAAAGTATAGTAATCACCTGTGAATTTTGTTGAAACAAAGATAAAGAAGAGATTTTGACCCAGTGGGTCTGACACAAAATTGAATAATCCACATTTTGAGCAGGCACCCCAGAGATTTCAATGCGTTGTCAAATTAGGAAAAAAATGCTTCTAGTCCTTCCTTTACCAAATGGCCCAACGAGATTTTTCTGCCACCTTTTACCCTTCCTCCAAGTACTCACTCTTCCTAGATCCAATACAATACTAGATATCCTTCCACACACCCAAAAGTAAATTACTTATCATTTTTTATGAAGGGCAAGTTCATGACTATCTGCTTATCTGAGAGTTTCCTTAGTTGGGAACTTAGCCACTGTCCCAAGAACTTTAAGCAGCACTTTTTCCCCCAAGACAATGTTTTAGCTCCTTATATGAAGTTAAAACTTCTGTTAATCAGAAAATTAACAAATACTCTAATTTAATAAGTAATTGATATGGTTGGATTTTTAACCTCACAGGCTAATTTAGTTAGTTAGCAAGGCTGACTAATAGCTGTGACTACATCTAGATCTTAGAGACCAAGGGTTGGTTTCATGGTTTTAGTACATATTTTTAAATCAGTATTTAGTCCAAGACATTATAAAAAATAATATAAAAATCCTAAACTCTCTGTTTGTGATTTTGTTATAAATTTAGGCAGTAATAAAACATAGCAAACTTTTCCGTTAGGCTTGATGAAAAATTCTGCTCTATGTATGAGTAAAAAATGCGGAACATGGAGTACACCTGCTTCCACCTCACAGACAAAGAACCTTCTCTCTATTAAAGTTGAGCTACAGGGTTCTTCCTTTCCCAGGATTCGGAGATCGCTAGCCCAGCTGTGATATGCAGTCTCAAAACACAAAACATCTGGAGAAATATGAACAGTTCATCTTTTCTTATTTATGTTTGAAAGCTGAGGAAATGTTTATGGAATAGAGAATTTGTTTAAATGAATGTCTGAACATTATGAATTCCTTGTCACACTTTATCTGGCTTCACAACTGTTGTAGTGAACCAAGATCTCTCTGTACATATATGTACTGACATCAAGACAGACATATAGACCAGTGAAAAGAATAGAGAGCCCAGAATCCAACCCTCCCAAATATGGTCAAATAATTTTTGAATTAGGTGCCAAGTCCTTTCAATAGAGGACAGTCTTTTCAACATACAGTACTGAGAAAACTGGACATCCACATGCAAAAAAATAAGTTGGACCCTTATCTAACACCATAAACAAAAATTAATTCAAAGTGAATCAAAGACAAAAATGTATGTCTAAAAGAATAAAACCCTAAGAAAAAAGGCAAAATCATGACATTTGATTTGACAGTGATTTCCTATATATACATCACCAAAAGCAGAGGAAATGAAAGAAAAAGAGGGACTCCATAAAAATTAAAAATTTCATGAAGCAAAAGACAATATCAACAGAGTAGAATGGAAACCCACAGAATGAGAGAAAATATTTACAAATAATGTATTTGTTAAGGCAATGTCCAGAATATACAGAGAAATTCTAAACAATAAAACAATAAAGCAAACAACTTGACTCCAAAATGAGCAAAGATCTTGGATAGATATTTCTTCAAAGAAGATACACAAAAGGGCAGCAAGCACATGAAGAGATACATATCACTGATCATTAAAGATTGCAAGATAAAATTACAACATGATAGCTCCCCATACCCCTTTGGATGGCTAGCATGGAAAACCACACCAAAAACGGAAAATAAGTTTTGGTGAGGATATGGAGAAATTGGTATCCTGTACATGTTAGGTGGACATGTAAAATGATAGTCATTATGGAAAACAGTAAAACATTTTCTCAAAAAATTAAACATAGAATTATATAATAACATAGCAATTTAACTTCTGGGCATTATCCAAAAGAATTAAAAGATGGTCTCAAACAAGTATCTCTGCACCCAGATTCATAGTAACATTATTCACAACAGCTGAAGCATTGAAGCAATCCAGGTACCCATCAACGGATGATGAATGGATGAACAAAATGTGGTATACACAAAAAATGGAATATTATTCAGCCTTCAAAAGGAAGGACATTCTGATACGTGCTATAACATGGATGAGCCTTGAAGACATTAAGCTACATTAAATGAGCAAGACATAAAAAGACAAATATGTGATTCCACTTAGATACTTAGGGTAGTCAAAATCATGGGGATAGAAAGTAGAATAGTGATTGCCAAGGGTTGGGGAGAGAAGGAATGAGAATTATTTAATGGATACAGAGTTTCAGTTTTACAAGATAAAGAGCTATGGGATTTAATAGTTGTGATAGTTACATAATATTATGCATGTATTTAGTAGCACTGAACTATACTTGATATAGTGTTTAAGATGGTAAATTTTGTTATGTGTATTTCACCACAATTATAAAAAAACTGAAAAAACACACAACTCACATTGGCTCTGTAATTCACCATATTAACTAAAAAAAATAACAACAACATATAATTATTTCAGTAGGTAAAAAATTTTAAATAAAATCAGCATCCATTCCTGATAAAAACTCTCAGCAAAATAAAAGGGAATCTTAATCTGATAAAAGAAATTGCAGAAAAACTTGTAGGGAGTATCATCATGTGTAATGATCAAAGGCAATGCTTTGCCCTGAGATTGGAAACAAACTAAGGGTTACCACTATCACCACTGCTGTTCAACATTGTGCTGAAGTCTTTGACTTGGGTCTTCATACTTCTAGCAGCGTTTCTGAAAAGCACTCGTGTTAAAATCTGATGAATTTAAATTGCTCAACTTGCTCTTTATGGATGGTGCTTTTTATGCCATCCTAATGAGTGTGAAGTGTTATTTCCTTGTGGTTGTGATGTCCCCATTCTTGATGACAAATGATGTTGGAAATATTTTAATGTGTTTATTGAAATTTTTTCATATGAGAGGTGTGTGAAAAAAACAAAACTTATTTTCATCCCCATTACTATGCAGTACCAACTCCCTATTATGATATTAAAAATCTCATAAGAAATAAATAAGTATTTTTTCTGGTCACCACACTCTTCCCAAAAGTTATGGGAAGACATGTCAAGATTAAAATACTTGTATAGGAGGAAACTCTATATAAAAGTATCTAATCAAAACAAAAATGGAGAAAGCCTTTCAGTGAGAGCACAGGGGATAGAGAAAACAGTGTCAGCATTCAGAACTTGTGAGATTAAAGTACAGACTGAAATAATTCAACAACATGGGAAGGATTTACATTAGTGAAAATGCTTTATTCAAATGCTGATCTTTCCCCCTTGGAATAGTATTATTTACTTAGTTTATCAGTGTGTGTGGAATACACTTGATCTCAGTATCTGCTGAAGTCTGAATAGAGTTATTATGCAGAGTTTCCAGAAGTGTGCTTTATGTTGGCTAAATGCTTATTTGCATATCGTGCATTTTCTAATAATGTCTTTTTTGGAAGTACTTTTTCCTAAGGGAATATTTAGAAGCTATATCTCCAGCTTTTAATACATAGAAAAAAATCAATAAGCTACTCAAATAATTTAATATAATCAGTTCTTCAAATTCAGACCAAAGAATGGGAAGAAAATCAAATGACACTGAAAAGGGTTATGTTCAAATTCTTTTTTTATCCTCAATAACATCCAAGTCACAGAGAGAGAAGTCCTAGTAGACAGACATTCCAATGTGTGCTGTTCATTTTCCTAACTACCCAAAGGAACAGAAAATTCCTCTGAAAAAAATGGAGGTCAGCTTTAAAAGGATTATCTATAACTACATAAAGACAAACTGGATACTAAGGTGTTCCATGGAATCATTTTTTGAGCAAGAGCAGACAGAAGGTTTTTCAAGATTACCAGTAAAGCCACAGGATGCTCTCAGGAGCCACCATAGTCAATGCTTGTTCACGATTTGGAATTAAAATGAGCATGCTCTGAAAATTTGCACAATGTCTTATGAATATCTTTAATTTCAAAACTTTCATATTTCTGGGTACATATTGTAGTCAAGGGTTAGGACCAGAGTTCCTCTTGGCTGCCTTCAAAGTTCAAACAGGCTTACCTTGTGCTAGTATTAGTCTTTAGTTATCCACAAATATCTTAAGAAAGTCAGTAGACATCCAAGAAACGAGGATATTGGTGAGATGTTTACTACCAAAGGATCTCTGGATATTGAATAGCCAAGATTTCTCTAATTTACTTCAAAACTTATCTGTATTATTTGTTAATGGGGCTGATATACATCTAGAGTATAAACCAGCTAAAATAGTTCTCCTAAGGCCAAAGATAGAATTTCTTTGAAGGAGGAAAAACAAAGAAACAAAATCTCTTTCAGTAAATAAACAGTGCACTTCTCTCAAAATCATAATCAAGTCATTTAGAAATATTGCAAATAAAATAGGTTGTAATTCATTTATTCTTTCAACTACATTTATTGGCTGCCTACTATTTTTAGGCATAACTCTAAACACAGTGGATACGGTGGTAAAAAATTAAAAGTCTGCCCTCATGGAGTTTATAATTTAACAAGAAAAAAATCCATAAATATAGTATAATATCATGCAGTGATAACTGCTATGGAAAAATAAAGGAAAACAAAGCACTAGATGGAGAAGGACTCTCTCATTATTAATATTTACTTAATGCTAATCCCAGCCCTCTGAAACCATCCCCAAAGCCATGACTCTCACATGGCGATGTAGTCCAAAGATGAATAGTAAAAATAATGTAACCATTTAGTTTTAGGAGCATGTACTGAACATGCCCAGGTTTAATTATTGTTTATGTGTCTAAAATTTATCAGCCAATAGTTACTAGAATTTTGTCCAACAGTGATGAAGGCAAAATGCCAGGTGGATAATGAAATAACCTTTATGATGTTTACAGTCTGGCTTTTTCTATTTTGACAAAGGTAAAATAATGACAGTTTTTTCCAAATTGTTTAGTTTGAGTGCCTTTCTTTAAACTTTTCTTTTGTGAAATATAACAGGGAGAGTGCAATGTCTTTAGAACATAGATACTCATCTTAAATTATTGAAAAGTAAACACCACTGAAAACACTCAGGTCAAGAAATAGGCCTTTGTTCACATCCCAGAAGTCCCCAATGTACCACAGTCCCTTCACTCCTTGTGTTATTCAGTATGCTGACTATTAAGATTTCACTACATCTGTAAAAATGGCTATAAAATAGAACTAGTCGTGCCTTGGTGTTACTCGAGATTTAAAAGTTTGCCATTCTGATGACTACATAGAAGCAGTTTGAGGAGAATTGATATCATTATGTGATTGAATCTTCTAGTCCATAAATCTAATGTATTTCTCAATTGTTTTGACTTATTTTATAACTTTCAATAAAGTTTTATAGTTTTCCATATAGACACTTGGACATTTTATACTGGGATTATCTCAAGGTATTTTATATTTTTGACATTATCATAATTAGGATTTTCTTATTTGAAGTCATCTAATTGTTGGTAGTATATAAAAAGAAAATTGAGTTTTGTATAATTCATGTTATATCCAGAAAACTTATGTAAGTTTCTTATAAAGCTTGTATTTTATTTTTAAATTCTTTTGGATTTTTTTATGTATAAATGATTTCTTTGGTGAAAGTTTTCTTTGTTGTTTTAATCCTTAGTGTATTATGTATATATTCATAAAAGTATCTATATTTGTATTGTGTTACAGCACTGGTTACACCCCCCAGTGCAGTTTTGCATACAGTACTAATAAAATGCATCCTTGTTTTATTCCCAATACCAAAGTGACAACTTTCAACATTTACCATTAAACTGTTGTAGCTTTAAGGATAATCATCATCTATTAGGATTTCTTTTTCCTACTGTGTTAAGAGATTTTATTTTTGGTACATATTGTATTTTATCAATTTCTCTGTCAGCCTCTATAAATACTATAAATACATAGTTTTTGGGTTTTAGTTACATTAAATTACTCTGCATTTTTTAACATTAAAGGCTTGCATTTAGAGGGGAAAAATTTACCCATGATTTTATTCTTTTTAGATTTTACTGGAATCAACTTGCTAAACTTTAGTTTACTGGTGAAAGAGACTTCCAATATCTATATTTTTAAACTTTTATTTTATTTTATTATTTAAAATTTTTTTAGTAATAGTTTGTATTACAGGAACTACTATAAAGGACACACAGACAAAACCAAGGGGGAAGTGGAAGCAAGGGAGGGAGGTGGGTTTGGCTGGGATTGGGGTTGAGTGGTGGGGAGAAAATGCAGACAACTGTAATTAGACAACAATAAGGTAATTGAAAAAAGAAAGAAAGAAAGATGGCACAAGGACACAGCAAGAAGATGGACATCTGCAAGCCAAGGAGTGAAGCGCAGAAGAAACCAGTTCTGCCTGCATCTTAATCTTGGACTTCCAGCCTCCAGAACTGTGAGAAAATATATTTCTGTTGTGTAAGCCAAAAAAAAAAATTAATAATAGTTTGCATTAGTTTCAGGTATACAGCATAGTGTTTAGATAATTATGTACTTTACAAAGTGTTCTTTTTGATATTTCCAGTACCCAACTGGCACCATACATAGTTATTGCAGTATTATTGACTATATTTCCTATGCTGCATGTACAATCTCATGACTATTCTGTAACTATCAATCTGCACTTCTCAATTTTTTCACCTTATTTTACCCAGTCCTCAAGTCCCCTTCCCCTCTACCCACCATCAGTCTGCCCTCTGTATCTATGAGTCTATTTCTGTTTTGTGTGTTTATTTATATTGTTCTTTGGATTTCACACATAAGTGCACTTGCCTCTCTCTGACTGACTTATTTCTCTTGGCATAATACCCTCTATGTCCATCCATGCTGTTGCAAATGCTAAGATTTCATTCTTTTTATGGCCATTCTTCACATTTTTTCTTTATTTTTTCTTCTTCTTAAAGAAAGACCCTAGCAGTTATGATGCTTGTTTGCTGGTGAAAAACTCCTTTAGCTTTTTCTTATCTGGGAAGCTGTTTATCTGTTCTTCAATTCTAAATGATAGTTTTGCTGGATAGAGTAATCTTGGTTCTAGGTCTTTGTTTTCATCACATTGAATTTTTGTGCCAATCTTTTCTAGCCTGCAAAGTTTCTGTCGAGAAATCAGCTGACAGTCTTATGGGAGCTCCTTTATAGGTAACTAACTGCTTTTCTCTTGCTGCTTTTAAGATTCTCTTTTGGTCTTTAACCTTTGGCATTTTCATTATAATGTGTCTTGGTGCAGGCCTGTTTGGGTTCATTTTGTGTGGGACTCCCTGCACTTCTTGGATTTGTATATTTATTTTCTTCACCAGGTTAGGAAAGTTTCCTATCATTATTTTTTCAAATAGGTTTACAATTTCTTGCTCTCTCTCTCTCTCTCTCTCTCTTTCCATCATCACATGATGTGAATATTGGTACACTTGAAGTTGCCCCAGAGGCTCCTTAAGCTATCCTCATTTTTTGAAATTCTTTTTTGTTTTTGGTGTTTTGGTTATTTTCTTCTGCCTGATATTCCAAATTTCTGATTTTCTTGTCTGCTTCATCTACTATACTGTTGATTCCCTGTAATTTATCCTTCATTCCAGTTAGTGTATCCTGCATTTCTGACATAGATTTCATGTCCATTTTTTGTTGTCATTATTGAAGTTCTCACTAAGTCACTTGAGCATCCTCGTAACCATTGTTTTGAGCTCTGTATCTGGTAGTTTGCTTGCCTCCATTTCATTTAGTTCTTTTTCTGAAGATTTCCCTGTTCTTTCATTTGAGACCTGTTTCTTTGCTTCCTTATTTTGGCTGCTTCCTTGTGTTTGTTTCTATGTATTAGGTAGAGCTGCTACATTTCCTGTACTTGGTAGGGTGGCCTTATGTAGTAGGTGTGTTATAGGACCAAGTGGAGCAGACTTCCCTGTCCCCTGAGCTGGGTTCTCCAGGTGCACCCTCTGTGTGGGCTGTGTACACTGTCTTGTAGTTAAGACTTGATTGCTGTAGGCATGTCACTGGGAGGGACTGATCCCTAGGTTGATTGTCTGCAAGTACTGCTTGCAACTACAGTGGAAGAACTACTGTGCTTGGGCCAGTCCTACAGAGCAAGACATGCTTCAATGTGGCCTTGGTGTCTCCTGAATCTGCTCTTTAAGTGTGTTACTCATGGAGGTGAAAAGGTTGTAATCAGCGTGGTCTGAAGTTGCCTACACAGTGCACTGGCTCTAGGGCCTCCCAGAAAGTGCAAGCTCTGCCACCACCTGTGCTCTGACTGGGACCACCTCAAATAAGCTGTAGAGCAATCTGCAGATGGCTGCTATTTGTTCAAACTTAGAGGTGCCCAGGAGATGCCAACCTGCAATTTAGTGAGAGGTATTAGGCATGCCAAGGCCAGATGCTGCTTGTTTGAGAGATTTTAGGAAAGTCCAAAGTATGAACCAAGAGAAGTAGTTTGCATAGGAAAGCCACCGAGACCATTACATGGCTGGGGTGGGCCTGTAATTTGGGTTGGCCAGAGTCTCAGGGAATCATCAGAGTGGGGAGAACAGTGTTAGCCAGTTTGATGCAGACTGAAACATGGTACCCACCTGCCTGCTCTATGGAAGGAGGGATCAGAAAAAGAACAATGGTTCCTGCCAGCACTTTTGTCTGGGAGAAAGCTGCCCCTCCAGCCTTTGTCCTGAACCCAGAGAATTCTGTTCTTCCATTTATGTCTTGGTACCTTTCAAGCCGCTGCCCCTGTGCTGAAGCTCAGAGCCCGTGAGTCTAAGTAAATCCACACGTGGGGTCTTTAAGAGGAAAGCCTGGGACTCCAGTGATCATCTGGTCTCATTAACCCATAATTCCTACTGATTTTTACAGCCAGAGTTATGGGACTTCTTTTCATATCACCAGAACACTGGGCTGAGAGTTCTGATGTGGGTCTGGGATCCTTCTCTCCTAAGGGGTAATCTCCACAGTGCAGACATTCCTCCCAATCCTTAAGTGCCACACATGGGTATGGAATCGGCTTGTTCTGCATTTCTGCTCCTCCTACCAGTCTCAATGTGGCTTCTTTTTATCTCCTTAGTTGTAGGACTTCTGTTCAGCTAGATTTCTGAATGATGGGTTTTCTGTAGTTTAGCTGTAATTTTGATGTTTTTGTGAGTTCTTTAGGGCTCAATTTATGGTCTATTTTAATAAATGTTTCTCTGTGTGTGAAAAGAATGGTTTATTCCTTAATTGTTACAGGGAGCATTTTACAAGTATATCAGTACTTCTTAAGCAATCTGCAGTGAAGAACCAGATTTTAGAATTTCAAATCTATTGTGAGTCAATAATTTTGTGACATATAAAAAATAAATTATTAGAAAAATGAAATGGAAAAGAACATAAAATACAAACTCAGACTTTTATTATTAGATTTAAAAAACATAAAATTTCTCTCATTAAATGTCTATTAAGGTTTCTGAAAGCTTCCTCTCAACTTTTATACTCATCTGGTTGTGGAATAAAATACACTGTAGTCCTACATCCACCTGATTCATAGACCACCTGTTGAATAACATTGTCCTAAATGCCCATTCAGTCAAATGTGGCCATCATGTAGTTTGTATCTACTTTGGTCTCACTGATATTTTGTCATATTCTGCCCATTCCATAAAAAGCATTTTTAAATATTCTACTCTGATTATAAGTGTGTCTATATCTTCTTCTTATTCTGTAAGGTTGTGTATTATCGAAGTTCCAGCTGTAATTAGGTGTGTGAATATTTAGAATCACATATCTTCCTGATGAATTGAATTGTTTGCCATTAAATAGTGCACTTTCTTATTTATAATAATGCTATTACCTTAAAATCTAGTTCGCCTGTTATTAATATATCTGCACCAACATTCTTTTGGTTAGCCTCTTATTTATATGTATGTATTTAGTCATATATATCTATATATACATATATATAATGTTTGTGTTTTCCTTTTGATTTAGAAGTTATTTCTCTTAAGAGCAAAGAACTCTTTAGTACAATCTAATAGCCTTTATATTAAAACTTTAGCATTCTTTTACACTTAATGTAATTGTACAATCATACACACACACACACACACACACACACACACACACACACATCTTATATTGTATTTTATACTTGTCCAGCTGTCAATATTTCTTTTTTCTCCTTTATTGTTTCTTTTGGATTAATTTTTATCTTATATTTACCCCTATTTATTTTCAACTTATGTCATCTTTTACTGTTTCTTTTTTCCCAAACCAGGCAAGAAAGTTAGAATAATTTAACTTGACATCTCTGCTAATTTGATTACATATTTTAATTATCTGTTTCTCTTTCTCTCTTGGCAGCTATCTATGTATTTATATTTATGTCTATGTACTTCAAAGGATAGTGTTTGGTAAAATCAAAATTTATTTAGGTCACAAATACATTTATTGTTTTATTTTTCTCTTCAATCTTTCCTGTCTTTATGATATTTCTCCTTTTTCCCTGTGGCAAATTTTCCTTTAACTTAAAGAACATTCTTCAGAATTTTTTTTAATTGTAGGTCAGCAATAGTTAACACATTTAATTGTTTGTATATGTATATTTCTTTGTGTGTATTTGACCTTCATTTTCAAAGACTACTACAAATGTTTATTTTTTTGCCTTATAACACCGAGGGTGCTATTCTGTTGTCTGACTTCCATTGCTGTTATTAATTTATCAGCTGTCTATCTGATTAGTGAACATTTGCAGATACATTTTTTCTGTTCTGTTTTGTTTACTATTCTCCCTCTGCCACTGGTGTTTTGCAATTTTACTGTGATGTAATTTTCTTTAAATATAATTTTATTTGTCCTGTTTGAGATCTGTTGGGATCCATAAATCTGTTAATTAATTTTTTATCAGTTCTGAAAAATTCTCAACCATAATCTTCACAACAGTTTTCTGTTTCATTATCTCTCATTGTTTATGGGACTCTAATTATATGAGTATTTGATTTTTTAATTATTTCTTCTATACCTCTATCTAATCTTTTTATTTTCTATTTATCTTTGTCTCTGTATTTCCTTTTTGATATTTTCTTTTCACTTATCTGATTCTGCTCTTTGTTTATAAAATAGTTTCTAAACAGCTCTTTTAGCTTTAAATTTTCAGTATGTTGTCATTACATATATATTATATATTATATATACATATATTATATATATTTTTGATCTATCTTTCAATTTTTGAATTTGTGTTGGACATTGTGGTAAAAATATCTGTAGAAATAACTTGAAGACTAGCGTGATGTTATTTTCTTCTCATGATGATATTCTAACGCTGTTTCCAGCGTACTTGAGAGCCACAGAAATCCAGAATCACTTTAATCCAAATTCAGGATTTGACTATGTAAATGACTAAAAGCAAGATAATAATTTGTACAAACACTGCTCTATTTACAGTACATCTTTTCTATATATCAACCCAAAGTGGGAGAAAATTTACCATATCCCTGGTCAAACAGGGCCATTACTATGACTTCTGTTCTGATAGGCTTAATGATATTAAGTGTATAGCTCTGCCTCTTGTGTTTTTAGTCTTGGAAAAAATCAGGAAGTTCTAGACTCATCTCTCTGGATTCTCATACTCTCCAGAATCCCAGCCTGGTAATTCCACCTTATCTTATTAGATCATTGATGTATTTAAGACAATGTTATTTTATTTTTTCTTTTGGACTTGAAAAAAATTTCAACTAATATTTTCATTTCTGTTCTACATGAGGGTCAGCATAAATTTACTAGTCTGCCTTTCTTAGTATAGAAGTCCAAGAATGAATGTTTATGCACAAAGTTTTGCTTAATTGTAATAATAACTACTTCTTACTTATGACTTTATATCTATGCCAAGGCTCATGCTGACAAGTACTTATGTAAATGATTTTATTTAAACCTCATAATAGTCTCCTGTGAAATATTTTGTCATTATATTAATTTTATAATGAAAACACTGAGGTTCAGAGACGTTAAGTGCTTTGGTCATGGTAACACAGCTTCTAAGTAGTAGAGGCAGAATTATAATGCCAATGAATCCAACACAAGAACCTGTATTCTCCCCATCTATTTGATTCTTACCCTATCCTAAAAAGTGAGATCTCTTCTGACATCATTTTTACAAAGTTGTATATATGTTTCTTTGATTCAATAAACTTTTGAAATAGTCAGTTTTGATGGAATATGATGTAAAAGTAAAAGGTATTGAGATATTATATTGGCTTCACAATTTTGTCTGACATTTTAAAGAAGAATAGTGGTTCTTATAGGTTTTTAAGTGAATTACCTCATTACATTTTAACTTAATAGTGGCATATAGTGGACAGCATACAGTCTGTGATTCACAATGTCCTTTGTATAGTCTTTATTATTATGTAAACTGGATGCATAGACCATCTTATATTTCAGAGCACACCTGAATCTCAAGAATTCAATTGTTAGTTGAAATCAGAATATAAGACTAACAAATATAATTCTAAAGTCTTGACAGAGAGGACTATGATTTCTAACTACATTTCTTTAATGAAAGGAGAGTCAAAGAAAAGACTGAATAATGAAAGAGAGTGATTTGTAAGAGTATGATAATCTCTTAATGTAAATGTGTTCTTTCCTAGACAACTGACTCGACCATTCTCTATTGGCTTTGCATTTTAAAGGTTTTGTTATGGTTTTCCTTTAGTTGTTTGTGTTTTCACCACGTACACTTCCATGTACACTTCTAATAAGGTTGAGGCTAAAAATGTTGACCCTGGGTAGTTTCTTCTATTTTATTTTCTCTCTCTGTCTCTTTCTCTGTCTCTGTCTCTCTGTCTTTCTGTTCTCTGTCTCTCTCTCCCATTTTATAGTCTTTATCATTTTTATTATTTGACTGAAAGGTAAAGTTTTGTCCATTTTATATTAGTGAGACTTAAGTTGTTACTATATCCACCTTTTCCTAGTTTGGATATTTGTGAGGGCATACTAAATCCTATTTAAAAACATTTTTTCCTTTTATTCTTCTTTCCTTCCTTCTTTCCTAATTAAAAAACTATTAGGTGGGACCAAGAGAGAGGGGAAGGCAACATGATGGCAGCCAGGACCCATGTAAGGAAGGCATTTGAACAAGGAGGCATTCAGTAGAATAGAAGTTTGCTACATAGAGAGACTTGCCCATAGAAATGATTATGTTGAGAAGTCAGGGTTCCACTGTCAGCAGTAAGAAATACAAATATGGAAAAGGGGAAAGTTCAGATAAACCTTGTGGCTTTAGATTGGAAATGAGTAGAGGAATATAAGTTCTCTGTAATATCTGTGATTTCTTAGCACTGTCCACTAAGAGACACTAAGTGTAGTGAAATCTCAATAATATTAAGCATACTTATCACCCAGCTATCTGTTTTAATTTACCATTCTCCATTAGAGGAACTAGGGCTCCATGGAAAAATGGTTATTTCCAGGACTCAGGTGAGGAAAAACAAGATGGTCTGAAATACCTCTTGGTGCCAGAAAGTAAGGAAGTGCTTAAAAAATGATAGTACCATGTCAAAAGAATTCAGATATTTGTTTCAAGGAGCTCTTCTTACTGAACAAAAAAAGGGAGTTCGTCTGCCTGCAACCACAAAAGCCAAACTCATGAGGTGGGTGCTGGTAGAAAAGGAAAAAAGACTTATTTGGATGCTGTGCTATCTGGGACAATGGGGGACGCCCCATTCAGATAAAGCCCAGACATCCTCAGCACAGAAGGCAGTGCTTATAGTTCCCATTCCATTTTATAGTAGCATCCTTTGTAGTTCATAGGTGACTGCTAAGCAGTCTTCCAGGTAGCTTAGCTTGTTCCCAGCTGCTGTATGGCTTCAGGTTCCTCCCTGGAGGCTGTATATAGGGCTTGCTCAGCCATAGGCTATGTGGCTACTAAGGCTGCAAGATCACTCAAGCATATCTGTGAATGCTTCACCAGGTCTTGGGCAGGGTGGGCGGAGCCAGGGACGGACACTCACTCTTGGAGCCATGCCCATGTGGCTACTAAAACCACATGTCCCATGGAGGGGACAGGTCAGTGCAGCATCTGAATGCTCATCCCAAGCAGCAGGCAACGTGTAAGAGACAGTTTCTTTGTTCCCTTGGGCCTATATCCATTTTAGGTGTGGGATGAATCAAGTGCTTACCCAAAATGACCACTCAACTTGACAGACTTTCACTCACTTTGGGTGAGCCCACCTCTTTCCCGAGGCTAGACTAATAGGCGTCTCTGCCCCAGCAAGCCCCTGCCGCTATCTTGGCTTCTATGGGACATGTGACTCCCTTTTCCTTGGTCCCACTCCCAATCTGGTACTAAGATTGGGTGGGGGCAAGAGCATTTCTGCTTAGCCGACTATCTTGCTAGCTTTTCACACACTCAGTGTTAGAACCTACCCCTGTCGCAATCATGGCCAATGGGGGAGACTCCAGTGGTGCTGGGTCAGCCCTGGGCCTGCCATGCCCCAGTCCCCCCATGCAGTAAATTGCCCGCACTTGGGGCCCACGAGCAGAGAAAGGAACTCTGGAAACCCTGCATGGTGTCTCAGGCAGCAGCTAGGGCAGCCTCAGCAGGAGGAGGAGGCAGCCAAGGGCAGCGTGTTGGTGCCGGGACACAGGTATGCCCCATGAGAGCACCATGAGAGCACCATGATAGCACCATGTCAAAAGAATTCAGATATTTGCTTCTGAAGGCACGCACAGGGTTTCTCAGGCCCTGGGGCCTCACAGTTCCATGAAAGAACAGCCTGGCACTGCTGCAAAACTCAACGCTCTTGCCATGGCCCCTGGCAGTTTGCTGAGGCACTAATCAGCTGCACGCCTTGAGTATTTGGACCTTTGACCTCCATCCCAGAGGAGCGTAGCTCAGCGTACCAGTGGCTCCCAGGTCCCCTTCCTGAGACCCGCAGTCACTCCTGTTGCCCACCCTCAGCCAGCTTCCAGTGGCTTGGATGGGCTGTCTATCTTGCTGGCCAAATCTAGAGTAATTTAAGCATTAAAATATTTTAGCGATAGATCATAATTATTGGAATAAAATAGAAATCCACAAGTGTATATTGATATAAATTGATAAATAGCTCCACCTTTTAATATAATGTCAATTAATAAAAAAATCAATATTATTATTTCAATTTTACAGCTGAAGAAACTGAAGCAAATTGAGGCTTGGAGAGGTTAATCAACTTTCTTTCTCATTGTCACAGAACTAGTCAGTGTTATATTTGGGCCATAAACCCAAATTTACCTGACTCTAGAGTTCAAGTTCTTAACCAGTAACATTTGGCTTTCCGTTTCTGATCTTACAACTTTCAGGCCAAGTCTGGACGGACCTCCAGGCCTGATTTCTGGATTTCTCTGAAGCTTGGGCAGGCAGCCCAGTAATTATAATCACATAGTGGACTTGTGAGTCCAGCAGCTATCATTATAAACTAGACTCACCTTTCCTGTTTTCTCAAAACTTTCCTTAGCCTCCTACTCTTTGCATGACTTCTCCAATTTTTGACACAAAAGCTGTGAGTGAACATTCATACCCATAAAATTTTCCTAGTTTGGTTTTTGTTTTGAACAGTTGAAATTACTATTGGTGTGATTTTTTTAATAAAAGAACTCAGCCAAACAAAACCTTTTTTTGAGAGTCTCAGCAGAGAGCAAATGCATGCCCTGCCCTCCCTTGGCGTAAAAAGAGTAGAACCAGCCAGCACCTCAGATGACAGATCATATTTTGCAGGAGACTTTCAGCTAGCTTTGTATAAGACACCAGATGCTAGCCAAGTGCAGCCTCTCCTCATGTCTCTCATGCTAGAACGTTTCCTTTCTAATTACAGTAAAAGGTTTGCAGGCATAGAAAAATTAAAAATAAAATCAGACTTGCTCAAAACAGGTTCACTCTTGAAATAGGGCAAATTAGATGTAGTCTGGGTTTTTAATGCCATTTGACTGGCTGGCTGGCTAATACTTGGCTCCCACACAACACAACACACTGAGATGTAAGAAAAGGTCTTTCAGTTTGACTACATGATCCCATAAACACCAGTTGACACACAGCCACATGCCCTTCTCCACGCCACAACTTGGCAATGACTTGCTTTTTACGCTCGGAAATATTGAAATTCTAAGCCAAATACGTGAGAGAATTAGTTATGGACTTTGTTTCTCTTCAACTTTATATGTTGAAGGTAAATCTATGAATGTTAATAGTCACAATTACAGGTTTTGATGCACAACACTAATAATGCAGTATCGTATGCCTCACTTCATAACATTACAAGGCAGAGTTCTTAGCCAAAGCCCACGAAGACTGGATTAAGAACCTGTGGGGCGCTGGGGCACTTAGGAATTTACCAGCTTTCCTTCCTCCCACTCCTCTTTTCAGCTACATATAGATCTCCTTAAAAGAAGGAAGTGTTTATTATTCACAGTGAAAAACTAAAATGACTACAATGCAAGGGAAGTGTAAACCGCAAATCAAATACGATGCTTCCAGAGAAGGTTCCATCTGAACGTAAGTGACGTGCGAATCAGAGTGTAAAGGTTTTCATGGGTAAAATAGAAACATTTGACCTTTCATCTGAACTTGAATACCAGAAAGCAGCTATCTTAAATAAGTGTGATTTGTAAATTAAGGTAATATTCTTTCTTCAGACCTGATGGGGTGCTTGGAGATAAGAGACTTAGATGATGATTTCTCTTTTCTTGTTTATCTTCTGAGAGGATACTTCCATATGCCAAGTAGGAGTCCTTGCTGTGTAAGTGTTCCTTATCTCTAAGGATAGCAATGCTCTTCCTTAATTAGGTGTTTCAGCCCCGTTTCTATCCCAGCTGCCACCACCACCACCATCTTCATCATTATGAGCAATTAATATTGACTACTCACTGAATGAAAAATCCTGAGTTAAACCGAAGCATTGCACACATGAAGAAAAAGACAACAAAATATCTCAGAAAAATCAGAGGATTGTACATTTTTAAGACCAAGAAAAAAAAAGACTGTAAACCATATAGTCCAAATCTTGTCTGCTACAATTTACTTGTGTCTTCATCTAGACTTTATGTAAGTCTCACACTGGTCTGCTAATATCTCTGAGGATTGTTTTTCTTTTTATTTTATCTGAAATTATAGCTGACATTCAATATTATATTAGTTTCAGGTGTACATCTTTGTGGTTAGACATTTATATAACTTCAGTGAAATGTCACCCCGCGCCTGTCAGCATGGCTATCATCCCCAAATCAACAAACAAGTGTTGGCGAGGATGCGGAGAAAAGGGAACCCTGGTGCACTGTTGGTGGGGTTGCAAATCGGTGCAGCCAGTACGGAAAACAGTTTCAAGTTTCCCCCCGAAATTAAAAATTAGAAATAGAACTATCTCTGAGGATTCTTGACGGAGAAGGGTCTTATGCCTCCTTGTCTTCTCTGGCTCAGCGTTCCTGCTTGCACTGGACTGTGCTCACAGCCCTGCCACTCCTCACCTCTGTGTTTCCTGCCCCTGTACCGTCACGTGGCACCTTGGTAGACGCTTTTCCAAGCTCAGTCCTTTACTCCCTGCCCACCCCCCAAAAGTTCCCTAAGGATCAAAACAAGTTTTTACTCACAGTACACATTAGTTACGTGTGTGCTCAGGGAGATGCTCAGCACATCCAAGCAGCAACAAAACAAATTAAAATTACATATTATTAGGTTTTCAAATTCTTAAACATCTCTTGACAGTACTTTCAGGTAGGGATACATCCCTCGTGGACTCCCTGTTCTCAGATAGCGGTGGCCGGCTGTCTTCTGCTTTCCTCCTCCTTCCTCCCCTCCCCTCACTTCTCTGGCTTCTTCCCATTTGCCCGAACCGCCGTTTCCATCTCAGGCTGCCAAATGCTCATGATTTGTATTTTGTCATAGAATAATTTATTTTTTTGTTATTCTCCTTTACCTTCCAGACTATCCACGTTGACATATTTTTTCCAATTTTTTACTGTGATAAAAAACATATAACACAAAATTTACTACCTTAACCTTTTTTAAGTGTTCAATTTATGATATTAAGTACAGTCACATTGTTGTGCAACCATCTCCAATATTCCTTATAACCAAATGACCAAAAGGTGGTGATTCTGTTAAGTAAAAATCTGTTCACTTTAAGAGAGAATTTAACATGAGATTCCAAAATAATTATTGTATCTGTGTGTAGACATGAATACATGTGTGCATGTATGTATTCCCACGAACTGTCCTCCACACATTCATAAACATATTTCCCTTCCAAATGCAGCAGGGCCTCTTTAGATTGGCCTGCCTGTTCCTTAGGGACAACTGGTAAGTTTAACAGATTGTGATATTCCCCCAAAAGAAAAAAATAATTCATTATTAAATCAAGACCAGTGACCAATAATGTACATTTTAGAAAACACAGTCTTGTGGACCAATGGGGCAGGAAGTTTGCACTGCATGTCACGCTCCATGCTTGCCCTCAGATCGTCCGAACACCTTCTTTTCCCTCTACGGCATTTGAGTTCCTATCCCAGCCAATGCCTCATCTCTGGTTACTTCTTATGCACGCTGTTTTCTCTCTGTGTTACTTCCCCTTCAGGTTTTCTCCCCTTTTCTGGTGTCTCTTTCCCCTCCCAGGATCTGATGTTCCTTTTCAAGCCTTGGCATCGGTTTATGCCGATCAAGTTAATGTATTCTGGGTTCCTTCCCTTGAGGCTCCACCCATCTCAGTGTTTAGCATAACAAAGGGTCTTTATTTTCCGAAGTTAGTGGCAAGGAATCAGAAATTCTGATAGTATTTTTTAGACTTATTAACATTTATAAAATGAAAATGCATCAAAATTTCAAATTTCCAGAACATATGTCTTAGCCATTACCTTAGGAATTTAAATATACTTGCACACATGATGTATGTAAAAAGGTATTTATTGCAGAATTATTTTTAATAAATAAAGATGGGGGAAACATCATAGCTCACGATAAAGGGGCAGTTTAATAATGTGCACTTATGAACTGGCATGCAGGTATCATAAAATTTCAGGAAAAAATTGAAGAAAAAAGTACTGAAATGATAAAATTTCTAAAACTTATTATTGAGAAATCAAGACATAGAAGAATTTACATAGTATGCAATCATTTGAAAATATATATTTATAAATTTTATCTTCTATACATACAAAAATATTCTCTGGAATAGTAAGCAAGAAATTAGTAACAATAGGTTAGATAGAAAAGCTTGTTGAATCAGTTGGGGTGGATCGCATTTAAATACTGAACTTTATGCCCCAAGAAAAAAAACATTTTATTTTTCTCTAATACCCATGAAAAAAGTGACTATGGGATAGCATTTAAGAAAAGTAAGAATTAATGCATCTAAGCTGTTTGCATGAAACAAATAAATGACATCAAAGCCTTAAAATGCATAAAAGTATAGTGCAGATCAATCTCCCCAATGAATATCAAAGTTAATCTTAAATAATATATTATTAGAAAGAATCTAACAGTTTATTAAAAGACTATAACCCCCTGACAAAGTGGGGTTTATCTGAGGAGTGCAGCACGCCTGCTCCATCTTAACAGATTCGAGGGCGGGGGGAAAGCACTCTACTAGTGCTGACAAGGAGTCTGACAAAACTTTATGGCACCTCTTGGTCAAGAAATGAACCTAGGATAAAAGAAGAGATATACAGTAATTTAAATAAAATAGGAAAGATTAATGCTTTCTAACAAAATTGGTGCATATGTATTTCAACTCTAAGGTCAATGTCATGCCTCATGGAAAACATACCTGATGCATTCATTACCCGTAAAATCTAGAACAACACCAAGATCTCAAATAGCACCACTATTATTTACCATTGTTCTGGTAGTAATAGCCATGGTAATGAGGGAGGAATAATTATTTAACTTGGAAAATAAAAGGTAAAATTATCATTTTTTAAGTTATGACTCAGTTGAATGATAGATTCCAAATGAAAAGATAATACAGAAATGTGAATGAGTATAAAATATCCTAAATCAGGACCTTCCTATACAGAAACAGCAACAAATTACAAGATATTATGAAAGAAAAGATTGCAATTACAATAGCAAAGTAGTATCAATAAAAGATACAAGGAAAAAACCCCAAAATAAATACAATCTATAATCTTGTAATCTAGAAGAAAAAAAAATTAAAATAACCCTGTTGAGCAAAAGGAATTTTTTAATCATTGTAAAAGATGGATTCATTTAATAATTTATGTCAAGGCTACTGAAAACCATTTGAAGAATCCAGTGTCTTCATCAGTTTGTAATTCTTTGGAAAATACTTGCTATTGTGGACATTTGAACCATTTGAAGACATTGGATTCTAAGTTGTACCATAGCCCAAAATAAATGACAAATGTATTAAATATTTCATCATAAAAGTGAGGAGAATGACAATGAAAACAAAAGATGGAAGATTTAAAAATATGGTAAAAGTATCTAAAATATGTATCAAAGGCAATATGATAAATTCTTATTAATATAAAGAGCTCCCATGATTTAATAGGAAAAACCCAAACCAATAGAAAACTGGGCAAGGTGCATAAACTGATAGTTCTGAACAAAGGAGAAACAAATGTCTTTTAAAATATGTGAAGTTAACTTCACTCATAATAACAGAAACATAACATTGAAACCATAGGATGCCATTTTTTTTTCATCGACAAGTTTGACAAAAATCATTACACACTATGTTGGTTTGGTAAAAGGGGCATTATCACACAATGCTGGTGAAAACATATTATAACAACTTTGACAGAAGACAATCTGTCAATATCTACCAAAATTTAAAATGTTTGCTTTCACTCTGTAATTTGGTTTCTAAGAATTTATGCAGCAGATATACTCATAAAATGAGTAATGATGTATCTATAAGAAGATTGATTCTACATTATTATTAACAAAAATACAAAAACAAAAAGAAACAACCAAAATCTGCATTAATAAAAAATTATAGTTTAAACAATGTATGGAAAGTTCAAATGGTATAAAACTATTCAAGTATAAGGAATGAGTCAACTATATGTACTGAAATGGAAGGACTTTTTAGATAGAGTGTTAAGTGGTAAAAACAAGCTACAAAAATGAATATATTTATCATTTGTATAACTAATACATGATGTTGTATAATGTGTACATGTAAGTATGTTGACAGAATATATATGAAAGATACTTAAGAAGTTGGTAAGAGTGGTTGCCACTAGGAAAGGAAACCAGGAAATTTACTTTTCACTATTTGAAAACATTTACATGTTTTACCTAACCATAAATATAATTTCAAAACAGTTTTCTAGTCTCAAGGCAAAACAGTGAGTCAGTGTGGTGTGGTTGTCATGGAAGTAATCTGTTCATACCACTGTTGCCTCAGTTGAGGTATTTTGTATTGGGAACATTTAACTGTTGCTTTAAATATATTAAAAATATTATACTATAATCCAATACTGAAAGGAAATGTGATTATATCAACAAAACAAAAATAGGCATATGCCAGTTAAGACAATTAACATCAGTAGAAATTGCCAAATCCATTGACATAGAACTAGGATTTTCCAGGGTAGAGAGTTTGGCACAACTGATAGATTTCAAGAAGGATTTCAAGAATCATTCAACAATGGGGCCCTGGCTGGTGTAGCTCAGTGGATTGAGCGTGGGCCTGCGAACCAATCGATCGAGGTTCGATTCCCAGTCAGGGTACATGCCTGGGTTGCAGGCTGGTTCCCAGCAGGGGACTCATGAGAGGCAACCATACATTGATATTTCTCTCCCTCTCTCCTTCCCTTCCCCTCTAAAGATAAATAAATAAAATATTTAAAAAAAACTGAATAAATGAATATGTAAAAAAAAAAAAAGAATCATTCAACAATGATTTATGCCCTGAACACCACCTGAAAGATGCTAAAACATTCAAAACTCTCCAAGTGAGGTCTGAGGAGCAGGTTGTTACCCCGTGCACTGACAGATACTGGTGACCAAAAGGGATGTTGAAGATTATGAAGAAGGCTTATACACCAATTAAAATCACACTACTAAAAAATCAGATTGTAATTCTTTGGAAAGTACTTGCTATTGTGGAGAAAGTTCAAGTTTTGTGAGCTCTTTTGGCCAGCTGTATACAGATTCCTGTATTCTTGCACACTCCCTGATCTCCTGTATCTTTGGGAGAAAAAATGGTTTCTAATTGTCTCTTCAAGCA
>PVKM010004859.1:0-50312 GCA_004027735.1 Carollia perspicillata | reverse complement strand
TCACTAAGAATTGTTACAGTTACATGAAGAAAAATCATTTTTATATGAAAAACATTTTTTATGAGAATGCAAGGTCTGCTAGTCAAGAGAAAGGTAACTTTTTGAAGAAGAACTTCGTTTGTGGCCTGTCAGCTCTACTTGTCTGAACACTGGAAGAATAGTACAGGCTGATGATAGTATAGCCATTGATTATATGTATTTTCCCACAAAAACTGGCCTTTTAAGGCAGAATATAAGAATGTATCTTCTTAATATTACTGACATTTTGGTTTTCATAAAATATACCTAAACTCTAACCTTCCATTTTAGCTATAAGGAAATTATTTTCATTAGGAAAGTTGTACTTCTTCATATTAATTTTCTTTTGGTAGCCTAACTTTTTAACACAGAAATGACTACACTAACCATAATAATGAAAATAAAAGAATAGCTTATACTTATTACATGATTATAATATTCTTAGCACCATGGCTAGCTTATTACAATCCTTGCTCTTATTGCTCAAAATGAAAAAAGAGCATTTTATGTATTTCTCTATAAATAATTTTTTGGTTAAGATATTGTAGGCACTTCTCTAGGTATTCAACATTCACTTTTTGGAAATAATTCAAGTAAGTGATTATTCTATTCTAAATAAAGGAAACCCACAAAAGCTCTGTGAACTTCCACTCTACCTTTTATTTATGTATTGATACGTCAGAATGCTGGACTGGACAAATAGAATACAATGGCAAAATTGAAAGCTCAAGAATATAAACAATATTTTCATTAATTAGCTGAAAGTGAGATAAATGAGAAACATGGTTTATTGGTTTGCTTAACAAGTGGTGTTTCCATTTTAGCCAACCCCAGTGAAGATGTAGATCGTATGGAAGAATGTTGTGTAAATGATGAGCACTAGGTTTGATGCTTTAAATTTCTTAAGGCAAAAAAAAAACCCATATAAATAAATAGTGAGAACTGTCATATTAAAGCAGAGGTGTATTTATTTTAAATACACCATAAAGAAATGTGCATATATATTAGAATGTGCATATATACATACCCTTTTGTTAAAAAGGTAACTTTGGGAGTTTGATGGGTATATAGAATGAAATAAATTGTGTTATCTTAGGGATGGAATTGACAAAACACACCACTTCTTAATATCGTTCGTTATTTCTATTCCATTTTACCACCGGAAGGTGTTGCCTTTATGTTTACCACAGACTACTGACCAATGACCTCTTCTTTCTATTGAAACAACAGATGGTTTGTTGGAATTTAAACCAGGGGCACTCTGTATTCATATGACAGTGTCAAATATTTATTTATAAATTATACCGGCAATAACAAACCATTCTGGTAAGATGTTTGTAGGTATTTTTGTTATTCAATTAAATTGCCATGAGGGTATGGAGGGTCAGAGTGAGAATGAGATGCAGGGTACAATATTTAAACAATAAAAAAAACAAGAAGAAATACATTGTTGCTTAATGTACTACTCTAGTCAAATAAATATGTCTATATTCAAGCACATACTGTCATTTTCCTAGATGTAGTATTGTATAACTAGTAAATGACCTCTTTAAAAAGCAGCAAAAATTTATTTCTGTTAAAATCTAGCACAGAATTTCAACTTGATTTGGTTTTTCATTAATGTGAAAAAATAATCATAGTGTCTGTGTTGCAACATTTTCTGTAATATTCTTTGATGTATTTTTGAAAAGGATGTGATGGAAGTCTACATTTCATCATTTACCAGATTCAATAATTTAGACGTGTTCCAAGTATAACCTTAACTTCCCAATTTGTTACAAGGTTCCTAATATTCTCACTAAAATGATAATATGTTGTAACTGACGTACCCTTAGGTAGTGTATTTAAATGAGAGTGAGGAGATGAGAGAGGGCATGCAAGTGTAAGGTCCTTCAGTCTCTCAGAAGACGTGAGTAGAAAAGAGTAAGGCTAAAGAAAATTGTATCTTTAAGGTGCTAGGGGTGGCCTACACTTTCTTAATTAAGTAATTTAACTTTCAAGTAAATTCTAAGGACATAAGTCTACTTTTAGACATTTTAAACTTGTGTTTGTTTGCTTGTCTCTTGGTTGCTCTGCACATGAAATAAGTAGCATATGAATTTTCTTGGTTCTGTAACACAACTAAGACTGTAAAAACCAAACTGCATTACAGGCATAAGAATAAACACCGGGGCCCTCTCTTCTTGGTTCACACAAAATAGTCACAACAATAGTGTTATCTAATGTGTACTAAGCATTTTCTATGTGTCAGGCACCATTAAAATTATTATTTATATACCAATACCATTTTATTTACTCTTCACAACAATCTTAAAAGGAAGAACCATGTGTCCAGGGTCACAGAACTAACAAGTGCTTGAACCACAGCTTGATTCCAGTCTGTCTCCAGATGCCATGCTCATGGTTATATCTACAAATAGATATTTAAGTTATTTATGATCTATCACATTTTCCTATACAAAGAGACATGCATGGACATACACACAAACTTTATATAATTAACACAAATGAGCAGGAGCAAATGACGAACTCCAACTTATGAATGGAGATTGTATTTTAGGAGTTTATGTACAAGTGAGTTATTTGAACCTTGTCTTTTCACCTTAGCAATTGAGGTGGATTCCCAGTGAGATGGAGGAACTTAATTAGTGTATGGTATACCTAGAATATAGTGCCCTTAATACTGTGCTAGTAGTATAGACCTTATTCACCATGTGTTGCCATGCTACCTAGTGTAACAGCTTCAGAAAGTCACATGCCCTCCTTAATTTTGATAGCATAGGGATTACCCTTCCTTTTCTACCACCATTCCTTGCCTCTATCTGCTGGAAAATGGGAGTGTTCCCTGAAAATAATATAATGAACTCTTTTATCATTGTATCCTAAGGAAAAATTATTTCTGACACACATAGTTGTAAGTTGTAAAAGAACCCATTCTAAAGTAGTACTTTAATTATATATTAAGGTGCTGACAGGGTTGTTTTCTCTCATCTCAGAATTATGGGTAGGCACAAAAATAAGAACAGGAAGGGCCAATGTTTTCACCAATGAGACATGAGTGTTTGTGGGAGATGGTTCCAAAGGCTCATTTATAAAAATTGATATGCTCTTTACTACCAGCTTCCTAGGTAGTGGATCTCTTGACATTCCTCTGTGCATTTCTGAGAGGAAAAGAGAAAGGAAAGATGGCAGGTCAAAACCAGGCCAAAGCAGTGGAAGAGCCTGTATCCCCAAGGTTTGGTGTAATGAAAACAGTTGAATTCCATGGCCTAAATGGACGCATAAGAGGGAAAAGAGGTTTGAAATGTCTTGCTAGATTCCATCCACACAAGAGCTTTCCAACAGATGATACACCTGCTGTAAGAGGCTGTAGCGCTGTCTGCTGGTGGAGGGAGGTAGGGCACTCTAGGCTATGGAGAGGATAAATCAGTTCTCTCTCCCCATCAAGGAGCTGTTGAAAATGCTCCCAGGACTGACATATGGGCTTGACAAGAGCCACGCAGAGGGCTTACTTGGCCAGCCCAGAGGAAGAGTGAAACTAAACAAGAAAAACCTTCATTCTGGTCCTCCTCACTCCTTCAGCATACCAGAAGAGCTGAATAGAACTTAGAATCCGATATGAGACTATAGGGTTTTAGTCTGATTGGATTACTTATTTTAATAGTCCATACAGACCAGGAAGTTATGGATTCCGGCTTGAATGCTGCTTAAGAATAGAAAACAGGTGTTTACATAGCATAGTTGATTACAAAGACTGAAATAAAAATAATTTTATATTTACACTTATACTCACTCCCCTGACTTAAGATTTCTCAGTTAACCTGTCACTCTTCAAAAACAACATGGAGATAAAAAGCCAAGTGTGCTTATTTGTGTTAATGATAAAAGAAAGGGGGAGTTCCTTGCTATTTTTCTTTGCTCAGAGCACAGTGGAAGTATTACATTCAGTCTGGGCATCATGTTTTAAAAGAAACCTGGATATCCAGAGTGGCTGAAACATGGAAATCATGACAGGAGAATATAAACAGTCAGAGAGTGTTTATATGGAAGGAGACAGTTAAAGAGGATGGAAATAAACATTGTTTTCAATTATTTCAAAAAATCATCACATGAAAGAGATAATTTATTTGCCTGTTTGTTTCTGAGGCCATAAATTAAACCAGTAATGAGATGTTACATAAGATAAATTATGACTTGATATACAGAAGAAATTTATTTGAATTAATTTAAGAAATTAAAAGTACCTATTTTTTCTTTTCTTTTTTTTATCGTTGTTCAAGTACAGTTGTCTGCATTTTTCCCCCACCACTCCCCCCTCCCCAGCCATCCCCACCTCTCTCCCTTGATTCCACTTGCCCTTAATTTTGTCCATGTGTCCTTCATAGTTGTTCCTGAAAATCCCTCCCCATTTCCCCCCATTATCCCCTCCCACCTCCCCTCTGGTTACTGTCAGATTGTTCTTAATTTCAATGTCTCTGGTTATATTTTCCTTGCTTGTATGTTTGGTTGATTAGGTTCCACTTAAAGGTGAGATCATATGGTATTTGTCTTTTACCACCTGGCTTATTTCACTTAACATGATGCTCTCCATTTCCATCCATGCTGTTGTGAAGGGTAGTAGCTCCTTTCTTTCTGCTGCATAGTATTCCATCATGTAAATGTACCATAGTTTTATGATCCATTCATTTACTGTGGGCACTTAGGTTGCTACTGTAAATTGTGCTGCTGTGAACATTGGGGTGCATAGGTTCTTATGGATTGGTGGAACAGAATGAGAGCCCAGAAATAAACCCAAGTCTCTATGGTCAACTAATATTTGACAAAGGGGGCAGAAGCGTAAAATGAAGTAAAAATGTCCTCTTCAACAAATGGTGCTGGGAGATCTGGACAGCTACATGAAAAAAAATGAAACTTGATCACCAACTTACACCATAATAAATTCAAGGTAGATAAAATACTTAAATATAAGTTATGACACTATACAAGTCCTAGAGGAATATCTCAGATATTCCACACAACAATATTTTCACCAATGTGTCCCCCAAAAGTACCTACTTTTTCTGACTAAAATTTCAATACATGCTTACTGTAGGATATTTGGAAAATACAAAATAATAAAAAGATATAATTGAAAATTTACCCATAAGCACAAAACTTAGAACATGGATGGAAATATATTATACATCTATTCTAGATTGGAATAAACTTTTCCTTTGGTAATAGGGAGATCCATGTTTGGAGAAGAATAAGAGAAAAGGCTGATCTGAAGACAGGCCACTCTGCATGAGATACCAAAGGTTTCTAATCCGTAAGAAGTTTGACAACATTAACTTCCTTTTGGAATCCTAAAGCCTATGATTATAAAACATGGCACTGCACTTAAGTTTTTGCATACTTTATATTATAATTTTGCATGGTTATTTGACATAGTTTTGGAATAATGTGAAGAAAAATTAACACCTTTAGAAACATATGTGAATTAACTTCCAGACGACACTGTTTAAAGTACCTGTCAATGTTCAGGGTTGTCCAAGGACAGCAACCTCCTAATTTTTTGTCATGTGGCATACTACTTAATATTTGGGCATGTAAGATCAAACTCTGAATTCACATGTTTCCTGGATGTTTTGAAAGATTTTACTGCAAAGCTACAAAACTTCAGCTAACATAATAGGGAGGTCCCTCATGAGAAAATAGTGAACGGCTATTGACTTTTGGTAAAAACTGAGGTTATGAATGGGGTTACCAGATGAAATATAAGATGCCAAATAAATTGAATCAGATAAGCAAGGGATAATTTTTTAATAAATACATCCCAAATATTTCATGGGACATACTTATTCTGATATGGATACTCAAAATTTATCTGAAATGCAAATTTAACTGGGTATCCTGTGTTTTTATATGCTAAATCTAGAAACCCTCGTGGCCTTTGGAAATTATAAGATTGTCAACATTGTTCCATGCTTCACCTCCTATAAGTCATAGAGCAACACATAACAAAGCCAGTAAGAGTGTTAGGAGTCTTAGGCCAAGGTATCTGTAATATGAAAGATGGAGAAAGAGGTAACCAATGATTATAATCCGATCTTTGGCTCCACTGAACATTGTCAGTGACCTATTTGATTTATTTACCAAATAAATAATTTGTTTTATTTTCCTTAGACTTTCCCATTTATCTTAAATGTAGTACAACAAAGAAAGAAAGAACAACCATTTTCCTCACGTTACTAGGATGGAGGGTGGCCTGCTTTTCCTCATTTTAAAAGAAAACTCATCTAGGTTTAAATTTATTTTGAATTACGAACCATTTTCCAAGACCTAATCTTCATTTAAATTGAGAATAAGTGCCTTTCAATGTTACCCAGTAATGGGAACACGTGGCCCCTCTTTCACTCCTTTTTTGCTCCGTTTAGGTCTCACAGAAGACACTTTGCCTTGGTCTGTAAGAGGAACATATGGTGAACCTTCTGGTTTATTTTCGTGGTCCCCTGGACAGCTTTTCACTGTCCTGTTCACAGAACAGATGCCATATAGCATTTGTCCATCTGGGGGCAGAATCTTGCCTTCTGTCCCGAATCACTCCTTGCATCCTGACTCCCAACTTAACCCCAACGCTTCCAGAAATCAAGGCATTCTGTTAAGTGGACCCTATTGGACATGCACTTATGTATGCAAAATTCAATTAATTCAGAAAACTTAGTATGTTAGTTTGCTAGAGTTCCCTTAACAAAGTACCTCAGATTGGATGGCTTAAACATTTATTCTCTTACTGTTCTGGAGACTGGAAGTTCAAAATCAAGGTGTCAGCAGGGTTGGTTCCTTTTTAGGACCACAGGGCAAGGATCCTTTGTAGATGGCCATCTTCTCCCTGAGTTTTCACTTCTTTCTGTACATGTCTGTGTCCAAATTTCCTCTTCTCACAAGAGCACTGGTCACCATAGGTTAGGGCTCACCCTAAGGACTCATTTTACCTTAATTACCTCTGTAAAGACCTCATCTCCAAATAGAGTCACAGACTGAGGTCCTAGGGGTTAGGACTTAAACATATGAATTGTGTGTGGACAGAATTCAGCCCAAACCTGATATCATCAAACATTGATAAAATTACTTAAGAATAATGAAGCAAGGGAAAGAATGTGAGCTAATGCCTAAAAAGTGAAAGATAATGAAACAGGCAGAATGGCTCAGATAAAAAAGAGCATAATGGGAATCATGATATTTGACGAGTGTCAAAAGCATTATTGCTTGTTCACATCCTCTTTCTTTCTTCTCCAGATTACTCGCCATTTTAAAATCTAGCCCAGAGACATCTGTCACCTGAGTTATCACTACTGTTTTCCCCCCTCCTGCTCATTCCTTAGGCCTGCTTCTGCTGCCCCCTGAACGTTGAGGAGCATGGATTTACCAAGGAGTACTGAAAACCTTCCAAACATGTGTGAGATAGTTCTAGGTCCCTTCTAGGAATGCAAAGGGCATTCAGTATTTATCCCCACATGGGTGAGGGCAGTATGAATTGAATAGTGTCATTTTGAGCCAGTGGGAAAGAAAACTCAATGTCTCTATTGAAGAGTTCATAGCACATAGAATCACATTTAAAGATGTATAAAATCTAACTTTTCCTCCTACTTTAATTAGTACATCTATCTTGAGTAACTTCCTATGGGCTTTATCTAATACCATTGTCTCTATTCAAAGTTAACAAGACTTGCCTTTTTTACTTATAAAGAATATATGTTTTGTTTTGGGGGACAATGGTGATGTACTGGAAGTAAATAGGTAGGACTACATTGTTAGGAACTGGAGAATAGTCCCTGTTGTTTCATACCTGTAGCAGTCTAAGGGGAAGTTGAAATTTTGGATTAGCTGCTGATAAGCTTGAGATAACACACTATGAGGGAGAAGTCCTCTGTGTTTTACAATATTTTCCTCCTCTACCACATGCAGGCAAACCCAAAAGAGCACATTCGAGTGTGTTTAGGAAAGCATTTCTGTTCCGAGGACTCCTGATAAGGTGGAGAGATCTTCAAAGTGATATATTGTGGACTAGAAAGTACTGAGTTAAGAAATGCTATTTCAGAGCAACAGGCTATAGAAAACGGTTCTGGCAAATATGTGGCTTTTCAAAACAAAGTGTAGGAAACAATTTTTTAATCTTTAGGAATATACACATATACACACATGCATGCATACATTTACACACATACCCACACATATACACATTTAGGAGCATGTTTTACATATATGATGCACTCTATATATTACATTCCTAAAGATAGTTGGTTCAATTTCTTTACAGCTGTGCCATGGTTAAAAAATGAAAATAAATTTGATTTTATAGACTCAGATCTGCATACCAATTTCTACCACTATTCTAAAAATGGGCCCTTTTCTTCTGGTGGAACACTCAGTTGAAAAGGTAGCATTTAAACAATTAGTTATCTAAATGTACAAGTGTTGTTTGAAAAATCAACCTTGAACTTTTGACCATTTTTAAAATAAATTAAGACTATTTTACTTTTTTCCCCAATGATGTACATAGCGTATGTTCTATGTAATGCAAAAAGTACATAAAAGGAAAAAATCAAAGTCATTACTCAAAGATAAAATTTTGATACATTTTTTCACTAGAGAAAATACTATTTTAGTGAATATATGGCCAAAATATTTCATGCATTTGTTACCATTTGTGCTAAAGGAAAAAAATAAATGGGGCTGGGTCTGTAAATAGGAAACAACCATTAGTAAATTAATTATGTCCAGTATCCTATTTGTTGTTTTACTATGAAGAATTATTGGCTTAACTTAGAATCTGAGCTGTGATGACTAATTTGTGCGAGATTTTGAGAGTGTTGCTATGCTTGTTTGTGAAACTGTTCTGTAGCAGCTAAGAACAAATGGCCAGAGGGCAAAGAAAGGCAGGGCCCTCGCCATTACAGTCTAACAAAGAACTTAATACAGGAGGCTAGAAGCCAAAGGAGAACGTGTCTCACTAATAAACTCATCACTCTTATCAAACCTGATTTTGGTTCTTTACTGAGAAAGACAGCCTTTATAGCCATACATTATTCCCCGGATTTAGAAAGGGGAGGAGGGGGGACCTAGAAGCTGCCTAAGGTATATAACCCCTGAACCCAATAGTCGGCATACTTAGATCAACTGAGTACCTACTTGTAGCCTCGGCTCAAGGGTATAGAGCAAACCTACTAACACACTTACAACTTTTTTCCCTCTATATGTGGGACATTTAGACTTGCTGGGTGCCTGCTTGAGTTCCATGCTTGTATGTGTTTCATAAATAAATTTGTTGTTTTGTTTCCACTATACGTTTGTCTCACTTGAATTATTATCTTGTGAGTAAGATAAGAACTGAGGCAGGATGGAGCCTCTTGACTGTAATCCCCCACTCCCCATCTGTAACAAAATCATACTGGTACATTGAATTCAAGGACAGAATCTTTACCAGCAGATACAAGTAATTTGAGAGAACTGGATAAAACTATAACAATAATGAAAGCAATAATCAATGCAATAATCACAAAAACTATAACAATAATAAAGCAATAATCAGTGCAATAATCACTGCATTTTCAGTGTTCAGAGAAAGAGCATAGAGCTCCTACTGCTAAATTTTTGCAAGGGGTAATGAGAATCAGAATACAATGTAGGAAAGATAAAACAGAACCCACAAAAGAGGGAACATGTAAGAACTGGAGTCCAATTATCAGTTGTTTGGGGTAGGGGCAGATTTGATAAATGGGAAAGAAGGTCAAGAGCATAGGAGGTCATAGGAGCATCGGAGCTTCTTCCTCCTCAAAGTCTGAAAACAAAAAACAAAACAAAACAAAACAAAACAAAACAAAACAAAACAAAAAAAACAGACATTTCGGCCCCAAACAGAAAAGCCTGTGGAGCCCCCCAAATTGAGTTTCTCTCGCATGTCTCCTGCCCAACTGGACCTGCATTCAAGGATTTAATCCCCCTGTGCCTTACGAAATTTTCAGATTTTCTGACATCTCCCTGCTACTCAAGGAGCTACTCCTCAACACAGCATAGTGACCTACCTCATTGTTCATCTCTACATGTAAACAGACCTGTTTTAGAGGACAATGTTATTTATATTTGTACTGTTCCACCTTTCTTCTTTCATCACTGTACATAGCAAAGGCAAATCTAAACACTTCCAGGCTAACATGGGCCAAGTATATTACTGTATTATGTTAAATCGAGAAGACAGAGATTTGTTTTAAAAGCACATGTGATACAAGAATGTTATAGCTATAATTAGGATTCCAGGGATGAGGCAATAGGTTTTGGAGAAAAGAGAATATGCAAACATTAAGGAAATTAATGAAGTGGTTTAAATAATTTCAAATTATTTTTTGAGAGTTTATTTCTTCTTAAAAGGATCAATTTCTGAGGGTTTTTTTTTTTTTTGGTAGAGCAGTTTATCATTGTTTTCTTAGTATCCAGCAGTATATACCATCTGAGTTACAAAAATTGGAAGTGATTTTTTTTTTGTCACTGCATTAGACAAGAAATATTAGATTCCCCACCTGGACTACTGAGAACCAAGGAAGAGTACTTTGCTCTGTGATGCTTTCCTAATACCAAGGGTTGGCAAAGTACAGCCTGTAGGCCTTCTACCAGTTTTGGGAAGTAAATTTTTTTTGATACAGCCATACCCATTCATTTCTGTGTTGTCTACAGATGTTTTTATGTAACAAGGGCAGAGCAGGACGGTTGTGACAGAGACCAAAAGGACTATAAGTGTAACATATTTACTCTCTGATTCATTTCAGAAAAGGCTTCCTGACCTCTGTTCTAGCAGCATCCAGGAGAACTTTAGGGATGGCAGAAATGTTCTGTATCTGAGCTGTCCAATGCAGTAGCCTCTAGCACATGTGGCTATTTAAATTTAATTTTGAATTAATTTAAATTAAAAATTCAGTTTCTCAGTCATTGGTTGCTAGTGTAATTAAGAACCCATATTTAAAATGTAATTTAGTTTAAAATTAAATCTAAGTAGCTGCATGTGGTTAGTGGCTACCATACTGTCCAGCACAATTTTAGACATAGGTAAATTACCTACCAGAATTAGTTATGAATAGGACTTTGTGGTGTTTTAAAACTGGAGAGATCTTTTGTATATTTATTAGTAATCAGATGAGCATAATAGATTCTGTTATAGTCATCTCCATTCTCTTACTATCACCCTTAGAATGGAAATATTCTGGATAGGTAAAAAAGGATTTTTGCTATGTTTTTGTCTTTTGGAGAAGGCTCAAAGTAAAACTAGCTTGTGCTAACTCTCACTGTAATGCTGAGTCGACCTTTTATACTGTAAGCATTTGAGTACATATTAAGAGATGTAAAACTTTCTGTAAACTTAATTTTATAACTATTGATATGAAGTATTTGCACTTTTGTTCAGTTTTAAGCACTTGCAATTTTTTATTATAGTTTTTCCTTTGACTTTGGATCTCTTTGGAAGTATGTTTTAGATGTTTCCAAATACATTGTGTTTTCCAAGCTATCTTTTTATTTTTGATTAAATGCACTTAATTATCTCCTTGTCAGGCCCTAATTTGACTAATCTCGAGCCCCTGAAATTTGCTGCAGACAGCTCTGAGTAATAGTATATGTTTAATTTTTGCAAATATCTTATATGTACTGGAAAAGAATGTTTGCTTTCCAATCGATAAGTACATGCTCATTATTCGTATATTACATTTTGTGGTTTAAATCATATCATTATGGGTTTTATTTTTTCTTGATCTGTGGTTTACTTAGAGATAGATGTTTAAAATTTTCACAAGAACTACACCTTTAGCCAATTTATGTTTGTAGTTAAAATATTCATTATAGATTTTGAATTTGTTATTAAATAATTACGACCTCATCATTGCCACATTTTTCTAATTATTTTCAACCTTTATCTTCATTCATTGCCTTTTAATCTTTAATATTGGGTTTATTAAGTTATTAAATTGTGTTTTTTTCTGGAAACATTAATAGAACTGTGGTAGCTTTCTTTTGGGTAGGTAATATTCTCTGTATCTTTTTCAATCCTTTGAACTTCAAATTTTTCCCTTGTTATATTTATGTATTGATAACATATAAGAATTTTTTTAAATTCCAGTCTGAAAGTCTGTTTTTAACAAGAATATTTAGTCCACTTATATTTACTGTGAATGATAATTGGGTTGATTTCTCCTATCTTATTACATGCTTTCAACTAATCAAGTTTTTCTTTTAAATTTCTTCCTTTACCAAGTCTCTTTACTATTTTTTTATTCTTTTTGTCATTTTATTTTTTCCGTATTCATTTGGAAGGCAATAAGTGTATGCCATTAATTTACAGTTTAGCTATTTTCTTAAATATCTAGTCAAATAAACAAAAACTAACATTAAACATGTTGTTACCCTTTTCTCTAAAAACTAATGATGTTAGAGTATTTTAAAACCCATCAATCATCTCATAATATGTTATTAAAGTATATTTCAAATAAAGTTTTATCCTGCTTTTTATCCCCTTATATATATGGAATATTATTCTTACTATTTTTTTGCTATAGTCAATGTTTGTTTAGATTACCCCATATTAACCAAAGTCTTCTCAGTATTCTTTTCTATCAGGCATTGCATTTCTGGCCTGAAATAGACCCTTTAGTTCTTATTTTGTTCTTTCCTAAAGATTATTTTGCTGTGCACAGAATTTTGTATTCACTAGTATTTTCTCTAGGGATATAGAAACTATTATTCCATTGTCTTCTGGTTATAATTATTGTTACTAAGAGGTTTGTCATCTGTCAGATTACCATTCCTTTATAGTTCATCTCTCATTTCTCTTTGACAGGTTTGAAGAAAGTTTTCCTTTGGTGATTCATCATGTGTTTTCTTGGACATCCTCGATCTAAGGATTTTTTTCTTTAAAGTTTTTTTTTTTTAACTGAGCTTCTTTCTTTGAAAAGAACCTCTTCCATATTCTTTCTCCTTTTTTCTCTTTGAAATTTCACTTAAACATCTGATATATCCTTTTTTTCTTTCAACATCTTCATCTCTTAAATTCCCTTTCCCGTATACCCCATCTCTTTGTGTTGTGTGCAGGGTAGATTCTTAGACTCTCTCTTCCAGTGAACTGATTCTTACTTTCACTGAGTCTAATGATCTGTTTAACTCAGGCGTCAATAACTTTTTCTTAAAGTTTGAAATCTTCCAGGTTTCTGGGCCATGTGGTTTCTGTTGCAACTATTCTTCTCTGCTGTTGTGGCGTGGGAGAAGGTAGAGATGATACATAAACAAATGAGCCTGATTGTGTTCCAGTAAAATTTATTTACAGACACAGGCAGCTGGCCACTGGGCCAGAGTTTGCTGACCCCTACTTTAATCTATTTATTGAGTTCTAAAATTTATTTTCCAATCTTAGAAGTATCATTTGCTTTTTTTTTCAAATCTGCTATTATATTTCTAATAGTTTTTTATAATGTACATATTTTAAATCATATCTTTAATATTTTGGAAGTGGTGGGGGGAAATGGAGACAACTGCACTTGAACAAAAATTTAAAAAGTTTAAAATAATTAAATAGAACATAGGCAAAAAATAAAAATATATTTAATCATATTAAATATAATTATTATATATATTATTTCTGACACTTTTAATATGTGAATTTCTTGCCATATTCTTTCCTACTGCTTATTGTTTTTACTGACTTCCACTCATGATCCCTTGCTCACTTATGTGCTTTGTGATCTTCACTGTTACTCATTTTCTCCCTAAAATGTAAGGAGGACTGGAATAAAGTTATATAATTCCAGAGAAGATTCAGATTCTTCTACATTCTTGAGACTACCAACCAGAAAACACATTACATTTCTCTTTAGAAGTTGATTTTACCACACACAGGTAGTGTTAATTCAGACTGAACACTGTAGACCATTCTGCATGAGCACAGCCCCCAGTGGCAAACATTTACTGCAAAGTAACTTCCTAAAAACCGTGCTAAACCTTCCAAGGACCAGTGTAACAGGTTCAATCACTTTTGCCTTTTCATTTGCAAATATCCCTCTTCTGCGCTGTGATTACCGTCATCCTCTCCTTTGTTTTCAGTATAAGGTAACCTCCTAAAGCAACCTGTGCATAGTAAATGAGGACCATCATGTAATGTGCTGAGAAACCCAATAAAGGCCAGTCACAGCAAGAGCCAAGGCTTTTGCTTCCCTTGAGAGAAAAGCCATGCTTGCCCTTTTCCTCCACCGGACTCAGTAGTCCATGTGAATATCTCATTTCATCCATAATGACGTGGACACTGTGGGCTGGTGTCCACATCAGAACACGAGTTTTTTGTGGTCACCAAATTAGAAGAAATGATATTCTGTTCACATACATGACAAGCCTTCTGTGGTGGCCATGAAAATGTCCTACTCATATGTCCTACTGCAGGAAGTGTAGTTGACTAATGGCCCCTCTTGCTATTTTTTTGAATCCACAGTTGTGTTTGCACTGAGGACACATTTCCCACAAACTTCTCCCAACTTGTGTCTGAGCACAATGAGAATGCTAATGAAGGTCTATTTCTACAAGTTACTTGGGACCCCTTTCACTGGGGACACTATACTCTTGGATTCTACATTGGCCTGGCCAAAACTTCTAAGTTGCCTTGGACTGTGTTGTACTCTAAAATTGTTCTACCTAATCCTCGTGCCTTGTTTCCCCTGCATCTGTGTTAGATCTCTGTCATCCTGGAGGTTGGTTCTCTTTGCCTTCCCTGGCTTCTACCACTTTATCCCTAGGAGGTATTGCTTCTATTAAAACTCATGGACATCTCATCCTGTCTTGAAATCTACTTGTCAGTGGACTCAAATCAACATAGTTTTTTCTTGTAACAATGAGATTATTTTGTGAGTGTGTGTGTTTGTGTGTACCTGTGTAACAGTTTTATTTGGTTTACACTTAGTATTTTCACCATTATTTTGCAACTTTAAGTAAAGCTTTATCAAAAGTAATATTATGTTTTTAATACTGGCTTACAGTTATTAACTTGTCTAGGGACAAGATAGTGTTAAATCCTGCTGTTTAAAAAAAAATGACATTAATCTAACCTAACTCAGTGCAGACAGACAACACAAAATAATGTGAACAATAAAGAATAGCTGTATCTCAGACTTTTGTCAGGAAACAGACCTAACTCATCTTAATACTGACCAAATCTAGCTGATTGCCCAGTGGATATAAAACCTAATCATTCCTCTACAAGCATTAAAACGTGGATTATACTAAATTTCAACATAAGCCATCTGCCTCTTATGTAGACCTCATTGTTTATTTTTCTCCATCAAATATCACCACATCCCATTCCACCACTTTAATTACTCTTTTTTTCCCCTGAATTGTGTTTTGGCACATATTGAGGAATCTTTTTAAAAACTGTCATGTAGAATGTGTCCTTGTATCTAAGGAATATATGCTGTTAAGGATGTTCTAAAATTGACAACAGTATAAAATGTGACCCAAAGGAAAATTTTTTCTCTTCTTCCAATTTTAGAATTAGTGTTTCCTTAAGAAACCAATTTGTTATATTTGATGCATACATTGACTTTGTGGAACTTATCATATTTCTAGTTTTATACTGACTGCTGAAATTTGAGGCTTACCTATAACTTTGTGTACTAATCTTCTGGTTTCATTTTGTCATTTTACTTTACTTTTCCAGTATTTCCCATATATATGTGTGCATGTATGTATTGCTATGTGCGTTACTTATATGTATGTAAAGAGTATAGAGTATGTCTATAGCACAGTTTGTTTATCCATTCTTCTGTTAATGGACTTTTTTTTACCCTAATACTATAGTTATTCATTTATTTTACAGTTTTGCTTGGTAAATTTTCTGCTCTAAAGTCTGTCATTTTTTTCAGTTGATATTATTTCAAAATATGGTTCTATAGACTTCATAGTTATTACCTTTATGGTTGGCTTATAATCCTTCAAATGGGCACAGTGTATTTGCTTTTACTGCATATAATAATGTGACAGGATGAAAAACAGTGAATGTAAGTATCCAAAAGTGTTCCTTCATTATTTTTTTACCTTCCTTATATCATTTTGCTTGATGACTTCTGAATCTTCCTGTGGAGATCACAGCGTATGGGGGAGAGAGGTAACTGGGACAGGTGAGAGAGAAGTAGAAGTTGAAAGAGAAAGAGGAAGGAAAGTAAAACAGAATTGTCCAAGGCTAGAGTTTTATCAAGGGAGACAGAGACAGAAAGTAGCGGGGGTGATAGCTGACTGTGACATGCAATTTGGGAAGAGAAGTAAATAAAATAATTAGGATGCTTTTTATTTGTTGTGTAGGCTAATCCTGACTTTGACGCATCTTAAGAATGCATCGAGACACCATATATGCGATTTAGCAAAAGCCTTCGTACTACAAGCTGAGCTTTATTAGGAAATTAAAAGAGCACATCTAAGCACAGCTGTATTTGGTTTGCACTCAGTTTTTTCATCTATTATTTTGCCAATTTAAGTAAAGCTTTAACAAAAGTAGTTATTATGTTTTAATATTCTTATTTGTGCCTTAGGTAATAAAGTTGAAAACACTATATTTAAGTTGAATATACGGAAGTTTGACAGAGTTATTATGTTACCTGAAATAGAAATTGAACATGAGCTTATCAAGAACAGGAGATAAATCCCACAGGGGTAAAATCAGTGTGTTTAGAAATAGGAACAACCAAAAGAATCACTGAATAAAGGGTAGAGATACTGTTTAGACAAATGTACCATGAAAAATTTCTGACATGCAAGTAAAAGGCATTATGATTTTTAAAAGACTAGCAAATATTATGACATAGATAACTTATTTGTAACATTTTTATAGTCTCAAAGTTTTGAAATCTGCCATGAAAAAGGAAGAAATAATAAGGAGAAAAGAAAAAATAGTGATCATTTGAAATACAACCATTAGAGAACCAGAAAGTTTAAAGAATTTTTGGTGTTTATAATTTTGCCTCCTTTAACTGGTGAGAAATAATTTCAGAGGTTTCTAACTCATGCAAAGGCCAATGTAGACAAACATGGTTAAATATTGGGAAGAGAAATGGAGGTTCAAATAAGGAATCTATTTTTGGTCATAGGTGCCCTCAAGATGGCAATTAGCCTAAAAACAGATCACAGGCTCTTGATGCCTGAGATGTTTTTTAAATGCATGGCACCATAGCTTCCTTGGATTGGTAAAGAGCTGCCTGCCAGCCGTGAGGTCCACAGAAGATGATCTTCAGAGTGTCTTGCTAGCTGTAGAACTCTGCAACTCATTTCAGTCATCAGTTTAAAATGAAATAATATTTATATGAATTCTGATTGTGCAATCAGCATCAAGCTCAGGACAAGTATTTTTGCTATCTGTGGAAATGGAGCTAATCAATATTCTTAGCACTTCCTCTTCTCTAGTTTTCTTGGGATTGGTATTGGTACATCTGTATCTCGACCCTTCCTTTACAGTGGAATGAAATAAGCTAGAAATATAAAATATATTTCCAAATGTAGAGATTTAATACCATCTTCATTTGAAATCCTAGCCACAGTGGTTAAAAAAATTAGTATTTTTCCACCTAACCTCAACTAGTAGGAAGGTGGTTATTAAGCTATTAACAATGTAACAGTGACTAACAAACTGGAGAGATTTTGGTGATAAAAGTTTACTTTTTATTGCATATACTGCTGTAATCATTGACAGTTTAAAAGAGCAAGTCATGTTTTTAATAAATAAACTGTAAAATAAAAGCAAAGACAGGCATTTAATAATATTAAGTGACAGCTAATAATGTTTTCTATATTTACCTGACCAGAAGTATATAATTTTTGTTGGCATCTATTATTTCTTTTTAAAAATATTAATGTGCATATTTTTATTACAGGTATGACAAAATGATCAAAGATGTTTAACCATAGAAAACTTTATCTATTTTTTTTTATTTTTTAATTTAATTTTATTCTTTTTTAGTCTATCACAGTTGTGCTAATTTTCCCCCTTTGCCCTCCTCTGTCCCACCCCATCCCCCACCCCCACAGTCCATCCCCACCCTGTTGTCCACGTCCATGGGTCATGCATACCTGTCCTTTGACTACTCCCTTCCCCTTCTTTCCACACTTTCCACAAACCCCCATTCTTACTCTGTAAATAATGACTATGTTTCTATGCATCTTTAGTATACCTGTTTACATAGAAGAGTTGACTATTAAATGTTTGATAAATAAAACAAAATTGGTTTCATTAAACATGTACTTACCAAATTAGCATAAAACACAATCCCACCTAAAACAAATACTTGCTCCAACAGTTGGTAGTTGCAAACGGTCATATTTCTTTTTGTTTTTATGGCTCCAGTCAATTTTCAATGTTCTTTTTTTTTAAAAAATTGAACTTTAACACTCATTAGACAGAGCCTTTAACAATACTTTTTCAATTTAAAGGCCCCCACAACGTTTTAGCAATCCTGAGAGGCCTGGTTAACTAAGCTATAACAGTAAATTTTGGATTAATACCAGGATTTAAAAGCTAAACTAAGCATGGATCAGTGTGTCTCACAAAGTAGTGACACCCTTTTGTGATTCAGTTTTCCAACTGATGGGGAGTGACTATTGCAGATAATGTTTCTGCATTTAAACCCATAAGAATTATTGTGAAAGCAAGTGGAACTCATGAGAGTCCAGGGGGTTAGAATGAAGGAACCCTTGCAGTGAAAGGAATCAAGGATTGTCTTTAGAACCCATGCTACCTGAGCAACCAGGTCAAAAAAGCTCCCTCTAATGAAGATCCATCCATTACCATGACATGCAAGCTCTAGCTGTAGATCACTTTCATGGTCTCCAAAGAAGCTGAGCAGTTATCAGTAACATTCAAAAATCCACTGGAAAGTCATTCATTTCACTTTATGGTCCTAATTAGCCATTTGTATAGTTCTATAATTAAATATGTTCCTTTCTCATCAAGTTTTTCACTTTAGTAATGATACCACTGTGCCACAAACAGGCCCCATGCTGCTGGGTTTGGGACTTATTCATAGCATTTAATTGGTCACCCAGTGGTTAGCCAATAACCCCTTCTATGGGAAGCAACACTCTGAATGCTGTTAATGGGCTGGAGGCACAGTGATTGCCTCCTGGTACCCAGCAGTATTGGGAATAAAGCAATTTCCTCCACTGTGTTGTGTGCCCAATAGCTAATCCTCTCCACTCCTGAAATGCACACTATTTGGTTATAAGTATTTGTGCTGGCTTACTTACCGCTGGGTTGTTAATAGGCAGTGATTCTTCAATGCTCCTTCAGCGAAGTTACAGTCTGCTTGCTGACTGCTAATTAAAACAAGTTTGCTCTCTAAGACTGCAACTAAAAGGTAGCAAGGTCATCTTATTTAATGCAGTAACCTTTTATTTAACAATGTTGATACACTCTTCATATGGGCGCATTTTGTAAACTGGCAAGTCTATTATTGATTGCTTCAAAGGAACAAAAAATGGAGCCACTGACTAGTCGGCTTCCCTTTGAAGTGAAACTGTTCGACCTCCCCAGTCCAGGCCTCTGTTACACAGTTGAAACACAAGGCTTGCTGCAGGATGCTAAGATGTTTGTGCTTCTGAAAACAAAAAGAAAAATGTCAAGTATACTAACCATAAATGTTGAAGCCATTAAAGTAATACTGGGTTTTGTTTCCCATGTGTTCCATTTTAATTGCAGTTTGATGTATGAAAAGGCATCGCAAAGTCTTCAACTTAGAAAGTGAAACAATCAGTAGATGGCACTTCCTAACCGCCTGCTTGGTGTAAATACGCAGAATGAATTCTTAGAAATGGAGTTTGGGCAATAAAAGAAAATAAAAATTGGGGGAGACTTGTAACGAGAGAGAGATCATCATATTTTTGCCTGTATGGTGGCCAGATATTTTTAGGTTACATCACATAGAGATCTGCGGGGAAATGCTAATTAGCAAAATTTCGATATGTGCTTCTTAACATTCCTGGGATTTATTTCCAGTGATGATAAAGAAAACAATGCAATATACTTCTACACGACATTATGGTACTTCTTCCTGCCTTAGGCACCTTTTAGAGAGCCAGGAGTGTCAAAGTGAATAATTCAGGGCTCTCAAATTTAGTCTGCTTCAAAGTTAAATATTACTGCTTTAGAAAATATAGTTCTTTCTCTCAACCATAAAAAATTAGAAACAGTTTTAAAATTCTCCACTCACGACCAAAAAGAGAAAAGGCATTTTAAAGACAAAATATTGGAACTGTGGAATAAAGCAATATCGTATCCTGGGGCAAGGTGACGTCATAAACAATTTGTATCTGTGTAAAGCAAAATACATTTTAGAGGATTTTAATATCAAGAGTTTAAATGCCATTTGGGAGTTGGAGTGTCCTGTAGTATATACATTATAAAATGCATTCATATTCATATGTTGCCATAATTTACAGACACAAGTGTACATAGTCAACAAATAAATTCACTTTAAAAATTCTCTTCCTGTGTACAGTAAAACAATACTATTTTCCTATTGCTTCTGCAATAATACGTGAACTACTTGGATATACATTTAAGTGTTGTGTAATAAATCATTTTAAACTAAAGTGTTATAAATATAGTCTAAAGCTAACAGCCAATAAATTATCTTTAAAAATCCTGCTTGATGATTCTTCTCAGGCCATTCATTGTTACAGTAGAAACAATGCATAGCTATTTGAAATTCAATGAATGTACATGCATGCATAGCACATGCACACACACACAATCTTCAGTAGTAGTGATAAGTCATTGACAGTGAGAAAACAACAAAATACTTCTAGTTTGAAAATCTCTTTCTACTTTTAACAAGTTACCTATCTTTAGGTATATTATTTTCTCTCTTTGGTCTTTGCTCATCTGGGAAATAGTAGTAGATCTATTATATATATGTATATATATATCATATATATACATAACTATTTATTATCTCTTAAAATATTTTTGAAAAGATTATTCATCTATATTCACACATATACTCCTATGTTATATGCACATGCTATATTTTACATGTACATGGGTTCCAAAATATTAAATTTATTTATGATAAGGATAGTTCTGAAAGGATTGTTTATCTAGCATTTTGTGCCTCTAGAGCACTAAATGTGAAGATTGGGAGATAGTCTAGTTGGAGAGTAAGAGCAGAAACTCCATAGTCTGGCTTCCTGATCTGTTGCCACTGCCTACATGACATGGGGCAGTTGATGGAATCTGTGTATACCATGGTTTCCTTCACTGTACAACAGAGTAAATGGTAGTATACACCTCACAGATTTACTGGACTAAATGAGATAATGCATAAAATGCTTGTAAGAGGGTCTGGAACATTATAAAGACTCATCTATCATCCATCATCTATCTATATAAAAATATCTATTTGTCATTATATGTAAAATGTCATTTCACTATTGTTACAATTCTTGATATATTCATTCATTTGTTCAACAATTATATATACATTTATATAATATATAATTATATATGTATTTTTAGTATCATTGTATATGCAATACCATAAGATGCATTGGTGTTTATTAGCAAAACAAATGTAAGAATTATTTTTGTCTTTATGGGCTTCAAAATCTTTTGAGGCCATATAATTAGAGTATATGAACAAACAAACAAATTATTAGTGCACATGTGAACAATGCCATAAGAATAGGGAAAGGAATCGGAGGCTGCAATTTTGAATAATACAAAGATCTACCTGCTGTAGTCAGGAAAGATTCTAAGATCTAAATGGTGATAGGCCAGCCACAGACAAAGAGCAGAGAGAATATTGAAGAAAAACATGTCTTGTGTTTGATCAAGTGAGCTAGAAGGCAATACAGTGGTTGTCAGAGAATAGAATATTATTAAACAAAAAAAATCTGGAGGGTTTATAGATTCAAAAAGTAATACTATCCAGAATGTGGGCATGGATGTGCATTCTTGTGGTGAACAAAAATGTATTTGAAGACAAGGATTGTAAGAATTAGAGGGGAAAAGAAAAAAGTAGCTTATTCACACAAATGTCAAAATCACTGAGTGTGACAGATATATAGTCATAGGGAAAGCCTGAGATAAAGTTTTTGTTGAATGAAAGCAATCAAATGATTGGGAGGAGGTCAGAATACAGTAGTAACTAGGAGAGAGAGGTATAGCTAGATACTGTGGCCATTGGAAGAACAGTGGGTTTTGCAGCAGGAGTGGGGAGAAATGGTCTGGGTGATGGGTGCTGGACTAGATGGGCGTGGGTGCAAAACATAGGGTATTGTAAGGAGTCAAATCAGCTTCAGCTGGATATGGGCTGTTACTTCCAACACACAGGCAACAAAAAGAATGGGAGAGGGAACCAGGAGCAATGCACAACATGTAAGAGGAAGAGAATTTGTAAGTACAAAGAGATAAAGTACATTTTAGATAATCTGAGCCTGGATTCAGTCATAGGAGCCATTTGAAGCTCAAGGCAGACACAGCAAATGGGAACTAGAGTAAGGACGAGAAGAAGAATGAAGAAGAAAAGGAGGGAATGGAAAAGCAGGAGGAGGAGAGAAAGAAAAGGAGAGCCATTACAACAGGATTGGATAAAAGAGGGGAATACGAGAACAACTAAGAGAATAATCAAGAAAAGATGTTTTTCTTTTTTAATTCTTGAATATCTCATAACAACTGTAGGAAGACAAAAGAAAGGCAAACAATTTAAGAACAGTATTATTTATAAGAAGAAATTCAATTTTCTTTCACAGGATGAACAATTGCCCAAGATGACATTATGTTATAGGATTCCTGATTTAGGAGGAGAGACAAGTCAAAGAGATATATTAGAGTTTATTAAAATGTTAAGAGCCAGGGGGTCCCTAGCTGAGTTTCAGGTCAGCAGAAAGACTGACATTATTTGGTGATTGCATAAGAGGTAACAAAACCAAAACTGCTTGAAGTACTTGGAGATAATTCCACTTTACAGGCTAAATGATCTGTGAATTTTATCCAGGAATGATCTGGCTACTAAAGATGCTCTGTGAGTTTACAGTACCAGAAACAAACATATTGGGCTTTAAATGAGTGTGACAAGCTAGAGAGACACCTGAGACAAGAGGGAATGAGCTTACATTACTGCCAGAATTTTTCCAGTTATGGTCGAAGAGGTTATGATAGGTATCTGGGAACAAGACATTCCACTAGAAGATTTAAGAAATAATGTGCGTATAATTTGTCACCAAGAGTAGTGTTCTGGATGTGAAGAAATAAGATTAAATGTAATAAATTATATTATGATATCTCACTTTTTCTGAACTGACATATTCATATATTTCCTGAGTACCTTACACATTCATAAGCACTCAACAAATCTTTGTTTAATTTGTATTTATTCATTGATTCACAATTTTAAATTACATTTTTAATGCTTCTTGGTGGATTCAGTTGCCCAAGGCATGAATATGTTTGACATTTTTCTGGGACATACAGTTTAATCACAGACACTGCCAGGCCGTCGTGTCGGGGGTCACTGGCCTGGGAGCTGATACTCTTGTTTGGTTCCCTTAAATGTCCACTTCAGAATGACTTGTGTGGTTGGTTATCATTCTTCCCACCACAATGCTACAATTTCTGAGGTAAAATACAAGAACCATGCAAGATGAGTGCATAAAACAACACAGTATGTTGGAATGTGTGAGGTCATCTGCAAGACTTTGAAAAGATTTAGAAATGAAACATGTAACAATATCAAAGAATCCCCACAAAACATAAAAATGAAAGCATTTAATATCTTGCACAAATGTGAAGGGTAATATCAGAAAGTGATTTCAATGTTTATGAAAACATGCAAATGAATAAAAAATATAACTAAAATCTATCTTTGAAACTAAATATTAAATTGGCATATGGAAATGGAGATATACAAATCACTTGTTTAAATACATATGCTAATAGTTTCAAATAACCAAAAGGGATAGAAATACTTTAGCAAAACTTTAAAAAGGTACAAATAAAGATCAACTTCATGTCTTTTTCTGGTGGTTCTATGATGTTAGATGAAAAGAATCACCCTGAAGTGGGTAATTGGAGAGCTATGTTGGAGTATGGGTAATCCCTGTCAGAACAGAAATAAATGGAATCTATAGTGGGAATTACCAATGATAGGGCAGCGCTCGCCCCTTTACATGAGGTCGAAGAAGGGTGAGGGGTCAGCCACAACGATATAATGATGTAAAAGCTCTTGGGAGAAGTCAATCTGAAAGATTTAAAGACTAAATTAAACATTCCCAGTTGCAAAAGCACTAACAGAGTACTTAAATAAATAGAAGAAAACAAGATAGAAAAGGAATAATAATAAAATACAGAAAAATTGATCATTTTATTTAGACAATTTAGGGATGATACTGGAGGAAGGAAAAGTCAAGAACACATTCGAGTATCACCAACTTAATTCACAGAGTTTTTCAGAAGAACAGTACGTAATGGGTATAGACTTACAAGATACACATATAGATTTTTAGAAGAAGAAATTATAGATACTAAATAAGTCATTTGTATAACTACCTTAAAAGAAAAAAAAAACTATAAAATTCCAAGAAACTTAAAAGTGAATGACTTAAGAAAAGGCATCAAGGTTTAGAAACTTCTCTACGACCTCCGTGGTCTGGTCACCACGAAACTAGAGAGCTTTGCATCTACCAGCTCCAGCATAGCTCCACCCGGCTTCACTGCTCATTTTCCAAGACTTCTGAGGTCAGAGTGGGCACACTCTAACTGTTGTTTTCGAAAGCACAGGAGAAAGGGGAAATGGTCACCACAGTGAAACAGAGGTTAACAATGACATTTTAAAAAATGAATAGAGAGAACATTATAAAATGGAAGTCACTGATGCCACAGACACTAGTTGTAAGAATTTTAAAGAAATATTGCTGCAAGGCATGATAAAAAAACACAACACAGGACATAATATCTAAGATAGCTGGTAGAATATGAAAAGATAGAAAGTAGTTACTTCAGTTTTGGTAAACATAAAGAAATCACACACTGCATCGAAGGAAGAAAGGCAATAGTCTACATGTGAATAAAGAAACTGTTATTCGGGCAGATAATTGTTTTATCTTTTCAAGTTGTTGGTTTCCAGAAAAAGGTCTAGAAATAAATGAAAAAGGAAGTGCATCCCCATTCTTACTCAAAGAAGTGCAAGAAAATTAAACTTTAAAGGGCCTAAGCAGAGCTCACTGTGTAGGCTGTTATTGAAGAAATTATCTCAGACCCTCTGAAAAGAAAATAGTTACCAAATTTGGCTAGCAAAGTAAGAGTAAAAAACCAAAATAAAGTAAGTGGTAATCTGTAATTCGATTATGTTCACTTATATGAACATGATCAATATGTAAATAACAGTTTACATAAAGGATATGCCAGTAAAACTAATGTCCACCTAAGGTAAATATAAACAATAACAAAGGCTATTGGAAGTAGAGATAAGGTAGCAGAGGGAAAATTATTAATACCTGTGAAAATTTTTTTTGAGGAAGAACCAACAAAATGGAATGAAAATGAAGAACACAAGTAAAAATGAACGTGTGGAGATTTAGAATTTTAGAAACACACTTTCAAGCAACTTTTGATACTGTACATTTTCTCTTAGTTGTGTAAGGTTAACACCACCAATGTTCCCTGTCCTGAAGATGACAAACTCTCTGACCTGGAGAGAATGAACATAGAAGCAGTTCATATATTAGCCACAGTCACAGAATGTTATTGTGATGTTCCATATTTTACTTTATTTTTATGATTTAACCTCATTAAGACAGCAGAAGGTAATGGCGTAGAGGTCAAATTTCAAATTCCATGTGCTGACTGAACACTTGGATAGGAGACATTTATTTAGAAGGTGTTACTGAGTTCCTGATGTATTCTTATTACCATGCTAGGTAATGGGGGTTTACATGGGTACACGAAGTGTACAGGACTCCTATTCTCACAGTAGGAACAGTAGGGATTTGTCTTTGATTTGTTAGCCACTGTCCCCATGAAAACAAGATCCAGTACATAGTAGATGCTTAATAAATATTCACCAAATAAGTGAATGGAGCTGGGAGGTACATTTGGGAAATGGGTAATTTAATAAGCATGACAATATGTAGTATGATATGGGATATATAGAGTGTTGAGGAACACTTGGTAGGGGTTAACTACCTGTTATGAAACTATTATAAATTGTCAATACGAGACAATAAGAATTGAAGCTAAATGTATACATGTGCATGTATGTGTGGGTGAGAAGGGTGAGGAGGACTGTAGGAGGAGGCATGGACAGAGACACTGAGGAAACAATACAACATGCCAGGGTCTGAAAGAAACTTCATGTATGTGAATGTTGATGTGAATAAGACCCTAGCAAAGGTTTAGACTTGAAAAGGAGGAGTCCTAATATGTCTTGTATTAAGGAGGTTGGATTTCATGGAAATAGCAATGTAAGGTCGTTAAAGATTTTAGGCAAGAGAGTGACACCCCCATTTGCATTGTAGAAACCACCCTCTTTACATCTTATTTTGGCAAGGTGGTGTAATAAATTGTCTAAGTTTTTTCTCATTAAAATACCTAGAAATTCTGGGTAAAATTAAAAAAAAATCTTTTTAATATGTAACAACATTCATCTTTGCAAAAAATAAAGGGAAAAACTCAGGTGAAGGAAATAGAGACTAAACATTAGAGGCATAAACATGTGAAATGGTATTGTAGATGTCCTAAAAAAGACAACAGAGACATTTTACTTCTACTGATAATCCAAGAGCTCTGTTTAATTCCTACTCTTGTGCAGGGAAGGAAGCTGAGGGTCTGTGAGAGTCAGATGTATTGGTGGAACATCAGCAGAAAGCCAGGAAATTTAAAAAGCTATATTCTCAAATTAAGGGCGAATAAGAGTATTTCAACCTACTGGCACTGAGAGAAGGCAATGAAGCTTGGCTCTCTCAACTTGGGATGAAAAATATCAAAGTGTTTCCTAAAAATTCTAAACCTCAATTTGATTTCTTTATTTGTGTGGGGCCCACATTTTGTACCACTACTTAAATGGTTCAGACAATATCAAAACTAGAAAAAAAACTGGTCTCAGCATTGTGCTTCATTCATTTTCTGTCAGAGCAAATACAAAACTCCTTTGGGGAAATACTCCCACAACCCAAGCCCACAGGATACATATTATGGCTCATATTACCCAAATTTAAAAGTACACAAATTATAATCCACCAGAGCCAGGTGTGGCAGTGGAAAATTATAATCTGGAGAGCTCTGGACAGTAAGAATATATTAAAAAAAAGTTATAAAGCAAATATTTCTTAAATGATAATTGAAATTAAATACCAAAGAAAGTTACACAATATGAGAAAAAAAAAAAAAAACACTGGCATGTTGGGAGAACTTAAATGTAATTTTAAAACTGAAAATTATAGTAAATGTTATTAACAATACAATAAAAGTATCACGTGGAAGTTTAGATGCAGATGAAGAGAGAATGAATAAATAGGAATATTGATGTGAGGAATTTATCCAAAATGAGCACAGAAACAAAGACATGAAAATCGTAAAATGGAGATTATGAAAAAAACTAAACCATGGCAGTCTAATATACACCTAATAGGAAAAAATAGAGAATATATATTCAGAGATAATGGCTAAAACTTGATCAGACCTTGTGAAAGGCTCTAACCACCAGGAGATAGAAATAATTGAGGGAAGGAAAAACAAAATCATTTCATACCTAGACACATAGTAGTGAAATTATAGGCCTCCAAAGACAAATTCTTAAAAGGTACTAGAAAATATAGATATAATTAGAATGGAAGAATAATTAGCCTGAAAATAGCCTCCTTAAAGGTAAAAATAGGGATCAGATGACAATAGATTTTCTTCATAGTGCTGAGAGAAATATTATTAAATAAAACTGTGCACCCATTTATAAATAATCTACTTCAAGTAAAGATGCATTGAATATATTTTCATTGAAAACTAAGAAAATGTACCATTGAAGATCTTCAGGGGGGAAATAAAAATGTTGTGTCTTAGGAAGAAGTAAATTAAACTCAAAAGGAAGAATTAGTATGCAAGAAGAAATGGCAAACATGGACAAAGTAAAGTACTTATGATATAAAATAATTATGATAAAGTATTGGGTTGGCCAAAAAATTCCTTTGGTTGTTTCTATACAATGGCTTTAGTGGTGCTTTATTGTCTTTAACTTCATTGGAAACAATTTTGTTAGATTGTATTGTGACATCTGTCATATCAGTGTGCACTTAAAAAATTATCAAAATTGGTGAATTTTTGTGTAGCCATTTTAATATTGAAGATGGCAGAAAATATGCAACACTTTTGGCATATCATGCTTTATTATTTCAAGAAAGGTAAAGGCACAACTGAAATGCAAAAAAAGATTTGTGCAGTGTAGGGAGAAGGTGCTGTGGCTGATCAAATGTGCTAAAAATGGTTTGCAAAGTTTCATGCTGGAGATTTCCATCTGGATGATCTTCATGGTTGGGTAGACAAGTTGAAGTTGATAATGATCAAATCGAGACATTGAGAACAATCCGCATTACACTATGTGGGAGATAGCCAACATGTTACAGAACAGACTGGGGGGTAATTATTGGCCCACCCAGGAATGCTAAAAACTGTTATAGAACACAGGCACACACACAGGACCAAGGGGGTACGATATACTATCACCGAAAGGACCCCCACTAGGTTCGATTGTCTGCTGCCTTAGGAAAGACATCTCTCAATGCCAGATATTTGTGAAAAGGAAAGGAAATGTTTATTTAATGTTATACAGACTTAAAGTAGTGACCTAATGTCTTCATTAAAATATAAAAGTCCTTTTGGATACCCACAGATGCCCACACTGCTTCCTTCTCCCCCTGACCTAATTTGAGGTACTGTAACTTAGGAAAAGAAGTAGGTGTCCATGATTCAGGTTGCCGGCACCATCAGCTGTGTCACTGTCCAGGCAGGATCTCTAATTAATCCAAAGCCTTGTGGCACCTTGTCATGGCCTACTGGCAAGAGTTCTTTCACCCTTCTTCAAGGCAAAGTCTCTCTTGCTTCCCAGGCCACGTGGCCAAAGGGAGCACCCCAAAGCTGGGTGGTTCTCTTCTACCAAAGCTGCAGGGGTCCCTGCTCTGGCTAAACCCGCATGGTCCTTTTTTCCCCACCAAAGCTGCAGGCTAGGGGGGTCACAACTCTGCCAAAGCCTAGTGGTGGTTAACTGCTAAAGCCACATGGTGATTTTTTCTACCCAAGCTGCAGGGGTCCCCACTCTGCCAGAAGCACGTGGCTCTCTCTGACATGGCTGTTGCATCTGGGTTTAAATCCTGGAGCCAATCTTTCTCTGTAGTCCCATTTCTGCCTCCTCCCACAATTGGCTACACCTGCCAGCACTCCCATATCCTTCTAGCTTTACTGGACTGCCATTGTGAGTCTGGGCAGGTGTGGCCCCATGGCATGGAGACAATCATATCCAAGCTCTCATGCAGGTGCTGTAACCAGGGGGAGCTGCCCCCAGTTACATCTTGGGTGGAAGTCATTCCCTTCTCCCTGGCTCAAAGCATGGCCACAGCTATTTAACATATCTATGAAACCAGCTAAAGGTTATAGACATATTAGATGACCATGCCAGAGGTTAGCTGCAAAGCTGTCGCTGTACAAAACAGCTTTCAATGGCCCTGCTCCATTTGTCCCTGCCCCCAACTCACACCTGTTGCAGGGGAAGGGTCGAGGACATCTTATATGTCTTTCTAATATTTCCTAGACACCTTGAGCTCTGTACCCCATTCCAAATCCTTTTTGGGGCCCCCCTGTTGGCTTCACACTGTTACAAAGATACTCAAAATATCCATATCAATAAAGTTATAGATGAGAATGAAAAACTTGCTTTTATTTTACAGAAAAAAATATTTTTTTTGCCAACCTGATAATAATAGTAACAAATGCTTTGAAGCAGAAATAAAGATGAAACTAACATTATAAACAACAGTAATATGTATATAGAGGGTTATTAGGTTTTGTTTTGAAAGAGATAAAGAAATTAAGTTTTTTAGATTTTGTATATAAAATATTTTGTTAAGATTTTTAAGGGAAATAATGAAATATATAGAAATATTATATTATCTCCAAAATAACAAATTTAAAAAAGAGAGAAAAGAAAAATAACTTCATAGAATCAATAGAAGACAAGAAAGAAAAAAAGAACCAAATAAATGAATCATAATGATCACACTCCAAAAAAGGATACAAATAAAATTAAGTATACTAGTAATCACAAAATTTTAAAGGATTAAAATTATCAGTTAAAGGAGAGACTATTCTACTGGTTAAAAAATAACAGCAACAATATTGGTCTATATCCTCTTACTAAAAACATGTAAAATTTGACAAGATAGGTGAAATATAGAAAAAAGATATTGCATTTTAAATTTTAGGGGTTCATGCTCTCTGATTCTTTTACTTCTAGTGCCTGAATTTCCAGGTATTCTGATATCTCTGAATTTTGGTCTCTGGGACCTCAAGCTGTTCCCTGCTGACTGAGCTTTGTGTGGTCTGGTGGAGACACTGAGTCAAAACACATCAAACTTACACCTTTTACCAGGAACAGTTCAGTTTTTCAAGGGTACTACTCTTTCAATCTCAAACGAACATGTCTCTGACTGATTTATTTACCTTTTTTGTAGTCCCTCTGGAATCTATGATGTTTAGCAGTTGGTCAGTGGTTGGAAAAAAATAACTCAGAATTTAGTTGCATTTTTTATTATTATCTTACTTCCATCATTCCCTTTTTATATTTTTAGCTACATGGTTACTCAGAATTCTAATACCTGCCATCAAAAGCTAGTGAGATTGGAAGTCTACACTTGCAGAACAGGGGGAATGAAGTGTTCCCCTAAGGAAACAAATCAACACTTTTTAGTTTTTATGATAATGGATTAGGAATTTTTTTAGAGTAAACTCTACTTTGCTTTCAGGCTTCCTTTAGTGTTTTCTATTGCTTCCACATAGTTTTTTTTTTTTTTTTTATTGTTCAGTTTTACAATTTTGTGTAGAAAGCATGACTAAAAATATTCACACCATCATTTCAAGAACTACCACATTTTCTTTTTGCTTATTTTTAGGAGTTTTTTTTTTTTTAATGGTGAAAATGAATGCCTACTAACTCTGTATTTTTTTTTAAAGGTCGTTCTTCAAGGTCTCAGTCTTGGGCATTGCTTTGTTGTTGCTGATGTTGCTGTGAGAAGTTCTCACAGATTCATTCCCAGAGAATGAGTCTCAAAGTCCCAGGGTTCTACCTAGATGAATGGTGACAGAGAGTAGACAGATGAATTCTTTACAATTCTTTTTTCTGGAGCAGTGAATTACTTGTATTTTCTTCTTGAATTTTAAAGGACTGATTGTAGTGTTGTAGAACTAGGGTGATACCCTGATGATTTGGACACTAATGGATGATACATACATTTCATGGGATGGATGTTGCTCATTTATTTTTCAGACTGTGAATACATTTCCCACAAATGTATTAATAGCATTGGGACTAATCTGCTTGAAAGCCAATCAAAAGATATTTTTATCGAAAACCTCAAGTCACAAATATCGCGTGTATGTGTGGGTAATGGAGGCACATTTCTTCTAGAATTCAGACTTAATAAAATAGTATCAACTGAATAAAAATAGTTGCAAATTGGTTCAAAATAATTTTGTTAATTAGGCTTTTATTAATACTGCCTCTAAAAATATTTGTTAAATATAAGGACTTATTAAGAAAACACTGCTCTGTGTCCTGTTTGGAAATGTGTTTTGAACTTTCTAGTTTTACTTTTTTTTTCTTCACTTCAGTAAATGATAAAACAAATATCTACATTTATGAATTTCCTGAATAATTAGTTTCAGATTTTAGGTCCAATGAATAAAGATTGTTGTGACCACATTAAATCCATGTATGGCAATAAGTTATGTTCCTCTGGCTCCTGAAAGTGTTTTATATCTCAAAATAGCACAATGTTTTTAATACCATGGAATAAACATACAGTGGTATACTAGGGGCTGAATAATAATATTAAGTTGCAAATTTCAACCTTTATATTTTTATATCCTTTCTCATATCCAGTAGCATACTTACACACTGAGGAATTGATATGTAAATTTCTAATTAGAAAGTTTCATTTCAAATGATGCAGATTTAGGCATCAAAACTATTTACTGATAGATAATAAAGATGTTACTGCACTGTGTGAAGAGAATCTATTTTACTACTTTACATCTGTCTTATTCTTTAAAATGAATTATAGCAAATAAAAGTGTTTACTTGTTCACTTTCCTATTACTATGGAAAGAAATATATCGTGATATTAAACTTTATTCAAAATACTTTGAAATGTAAACACTTCCATCTTGCAGTATTTTTGCTTCTAATGAATATCAAAATAGATGTTTTTAAAATTTATGAAAAGTGAGTAGAAATGATCGGTATTCTGCCTGGTATTTTTTGAATTGATGCTTTCTAAATACAGAGTTTTTATAAATTGCATTGCATTTAGAAAGCTAAAACACATCAAAACCCATTTTCCCCTTAACATTCATCTTTATTTAATTATATTTTTCAATAACAGTTTATATTCAACACTGTTTTGTATTAGTTTCAGATATACAGCACAGCAGCCACTCAATCATGTAATTTACACAGTGTTCCCCCCAACGTTTCAAGTGCCCACCTGGCACCATACATGGTTATTACAATATTGTTAACCATACTCTCCATGCTGCACTCCACATCCCCGAGACTACTTTGTCACTATGAATTCATACTTCTTAATCTCTTCATAACTCTTTAGAATTCATCTTGAATTCTTACCATAAGCATATAAAAATTTTAAAGTGATCTAATCAAATTTTAATGCAAAATTATTTCTTAGAAATGAATGATTAACTGCATGGAATTGCAGCATACTGAACACTAGTGAAGAAAAGCATAAAGCAAAAGTTGGCAGGGATATTATAGGAAGTTGGTGAAATTAGTAAGAGAATCATTTCCTTTTTCACTTGTGGCTTCATGTAATATTTTTAGCAAAAAGTGGCTGTCAAAATTATTTAAATGTACAATTCAAAATAACTTGAATGTTATATTCAAAGAATTCTGGTCTAGGCAGCTGACTTGTTTGTTCCCTAATTACAGCTTTTCTGAGACTTTTCATTCATTTCCAGATTTATAATCAAAATGAAATAATTCATTGAAGCAAAATCTTCATTACAGAATGTGTATATTCTGCACCATCAGAAATCTCAGGATGTCTTAATGAAGCTTAAAAGCTCTTTCTCACCCCTCGTTATTTTCACTTGGCTCTGCTTCTTTTACGAAGAGGTAAAGTTGAGGCATGCTCCAACAAAAGATACAGATGAAAGTGAAAGAAACCCAGCAGAAAAATAACAGAAGGATGTAGCTTCAGAAAGGAGAATGAGGCTAAAATAGGTGGAGGCCAAGAATAGGCGAGAACAGAAGCATGTTAGTGGAGATACAGAGAGAGAGAAAGTAAAAGGTTAAAAGAAAAATGAAAGGGAGTGGCAAAAAGGAAGCAGGAATGTCGTTTTGGGAAAATGGTAATATAAAGATGTGCTTGTGTGTTTGACAGATGCATGTTACTGAAAAAGTTTCCTCAAACTGTAAAAAAGAAATGTATTAGCTAACATTTAAAACAAAGAATATCCTTGCCTGTTTGTTGATGGAAATGTAGACAGATACCAATAAGAAGCAGTAAAAAAAAATCTTCTGTTAAATTTAATAGATTTCTGGTATCTAGAAGTTTTATTTTTCTGGAATTGTATGTGAGATACTATGTATTTATTCTTCTTTTTACCTTTTTTTTGTTATTGTTCAAGTACAGTTGTCTCCATTTTACCCCCACCACTCCCTCCACCCCTGCCATCCCCACCTCTCACCCCTTTTGGTTTTGTCCTTGTGTCCTTATTCTTGAAAAGTTCATTAATACTACCTTGAAACTTAATGGCAATATATGAAAATCCTCCCCCTTAATTATTCAGGATTACAATATAGGTGAAGGGTATAGTCTTGTGTTATCAACATATTATTCCAGAAAACATTGACTTTCTGCACAATTTTGCCTGCAAGTACCTCTCAACATAAAATGCAAATGTATAATTTAATTCAATCCTTCTTTAAATTACAGGCAATTAGCACTTATGCCCCAAAGAATAACTCTAAACAGAACTGCTCTTTGATTAGTGTCTCTCCATCACTATGTACGTGTATTGTCATCAATTATGTACAGAGGTGGGCAAAAGTAGCTTTGCAGTTGTGAGTGACATTCTTTTGAGTTAATAAAGCTATTATAATAGTCATAACCTGTATGTGTTTTTTGATATAAACAAATGTAGACCTACTTTCCCCTCCCCTGTATTTTTTAGCTTTACAAAGATATAATTGATAAATAAAATAATAAGATATTTAAAATGTACAACATGATAATTTGATAAAATGCAGTATGGCCCTGGCTGATACAGCTCAGTCGGTCAGAGCATGTCCCACAACCAAAAGTTTGCAGGTTTGATCCCTTGTCTAAGCTCATACGATCCCCAGTCTGGGCACACGCGAGAGGCAACTATTGATGTTCTTTCTCACATCAAAGTTTCTGTCTCTTTCTTCCTCTCCCCTGACCTCCTTCTCTAAAAGCAATGAAAAAATATCCTCAGCTGAAGATAAAAAACAATAATATAGTATGAAAGGATTCCCCTCATCAACTTAACTTCCCTTACCTTTTTATTTGTGAGAACATTTAAGTCCTAATCTATTTGCAAATTTCAATTATACAATAGTGTTATCAACAGTAGTCACCATGTTATAATTAGATGCTCAGACTTGATTATCTTATAGTGGAAATTTTGGACACTTTACCAGATTTTCCCTACTCCCCAGTCCCTGGCAACCATTTTCCTTCTGCCCGTGAGTTCAAAAAAACCATTTTTTTAAAGAGTCCACTTGTAAGTGATATGATACCAGGCAGTATTTGCTTTTGTCTAGCTTACTATTTCACAAGTGAAATGTTCTCCAGGTTCACAAATGACAAGATTTTCTTTTATAGGCTGAGTAGTATTTTACTATATATGTGTATACCATTTCCTTATTCATAGTTGGCTCAGCAATACTGCAAGTGAAGCATTTCTGAGTCTCCTACCCCTTGTCTGGAAGGACCAACGACTAGAATCAACACACACCATCACACAGCTCCAGCCAGGCAGAGTTACATTTGTGTCTATAAGCATACAGTCTTTTTCTAAATTAACACACTTCTTATACAGTCTCATCAGACACATGTGTTCATCCTCGGTTTCCCCAACCATCCTATTTCAGGGCTCTGTGAGTGTGAGCACGATTCTAGCTCCTTTCTGCAAATGTAGACCTTAGACCTTGACTTCCCGCTGTGTCCGTGTCTCGTGTGACACACTCACGGATCTGGGAAAGCCCGTGAGAGCAGAGCACCTGTGGGCCATACTGAAAGAGGAGTGGCCAAGGCTATTAAATATTCCATGACTAGAACCACATTTCTTCCAAATGTTTTCATCAGAGTCATGGCCTTCTATAATATCAATATGTACATTTAATTTTGTTATGCATAGGCTACTTTTAGAAATAAAATAATTTTAATTCTGCTTAAAAAATGTCAGGGGAAGAAAATGAATATAATGGCTCAGTATTATTTTCATTGTTTTCCCTTCTTTGTGACCCATCATTCATCACAGTCAAAATTATAAACAAAATGATGTGTAAGATGCCAAATAATTAGTTAATACAATGACTTTTTCAAAAGTAACAGCCATTGATATCCTTGGAAGAGACATGTTTTCTTGAGTCAAGCATTGCAAACCCCTGGCATGGTTGAATATCAGTGAGATGAGATACTGTAAAAAGTAAATACAGCTAGTGCTGGCCACTTACTGTGTTAAACATTTCCCCTGGAACATGAGGACCTTAACATCTTCACTGTTTCGAAACAGAATGGGAAGGTAGGGACCCCATTTTATGAATTTCAAACTAATTGCCTATAATTCATTTTGGGTTCACATACTTATGACTTTCTCAGGTGGGTTTCATCTCCTCAGACATGAAATATTAATTCTTCATAAAGGCAGACAAATAACTTCCTCACTTTTATTTTTAAGCAGCTTGGAAGACATCGTAGGAAAACAACACCCCCTCCCACCTCACCCACATGAGCAGCATGGGCAGGAGTGCTCCTTTGGGCTGAGGTCAGCTTACCCAGAGCCTGTTGCTGCCTCAAGTGGTTGTGAGAGGTTAATGTCTGGAGGCTTTACCGACAGGGTTTCAGAACGACTGTCCACTGTTCTATGAGGAACAGTCACACGTCAATCCTGTTCCCTGAAAGGGTATTTTTTTCTGTGAATATATTGCTCACAGAATTACCTCCTTCAGATATTCCTGACTTGAAAGTTATTTCAAAAGTAAAAAGTGGTGGTGATGGTGGTGAGACTCATGTTTGATAATGACAAGAAACTTTTATTCATAGGAACAAGGTGTTCACCTTCAAAATACTGTAAAAACGTGATTCCATTCTCTGAAGAAGTTGCAAACAGATTTCACCAAGAGCACAAATCACAATTAAGGCTATAAAAGGAAGCACCAAAATTAAATGTTTTATTTTTTCCTCAGGGGCAAATAGAACAAACTTACATACATACTCACATACTTACATACACTCATATACAAATACACAAATAATTACAAACTATAAATATATCTATATCTTCCTGTAGATACACAAACACAACCCTGAATCATTGTAACTGAGAAATGAAGGCATTAAGCTAAAAATCATATAATAATTTTCTTATTCTATCCAATGGCTCAGCTGGTGATGTTCTTGATTTGGATTTGCTCTTGATATTTATCTAAAGTCTACTTTTTTGCCTTGGCTTTGGTTTTAGCTCTTTGAAGTTTATGCACCTGAATTCCCTTTTTTCAATATCAATTCTGACATCAGTGTACTGATTAGTGATGAATAACCATAAAATTATATAATTTATCATCATATATAGTCAGTGTAAGCACATCAGTCATAGAAACTCATAGGTCATAAGGATTTAGGGCTATAACTGGAATATTTACTGCAATGGATTAAATATTTGTGTCCTTCCAAAATTAATATGTAGAAATCATAATCCTAGTGTGACAGTATTTGGAAGTGGAGACTTTGGGAAGTAATTAGGTTGTGAGTGTGGACCCTTCATATATGGAATCAGCACCCATATAAGAAGAGGCCAGAAAGCTAGCTAGCTCTTGGACTGCCATGAGAGAACACTGCAAAAAGACAGCTGTCTGTAAATCAGGAAAATGACACTCACTAACAATCTGAGCAGTTCGACAGCCTGATCTCAGACTTCCAGAAGTGGGAGAAAAAGGATTTGTTTTCACAAGCCATCCAGTCTATAGTAATTTATTCTAGCAGCCAAAACTAAGACATTCATTTTGAAATACAGTTAAGTATACTGTCTGCATCTTGTAGTAAAATATTCTTATAGATCTATATTTTGTAATTTTGTCCTTAATTGGAATTTAAAAAATATATGTATCATTTCAAGAATAAAATGCTTCAATAATTAATAATGATAGTAAACATTTCTTTACTTGAAAATTATTTAATAACTTTTAAATAAATAAACAGAAAAATAGATTGGCATTTATTGTGTGAATAATTTTTACTTTTACCTTGGAGATCCTGATATTTTCAGGGTCAAAGGTCCCTGAAGGTTCAGAGTGAGATGCAGAATAGTGGGGAGTGCATTAGCCAGATAACTTAGGAATGAGAATATTACATGTCGTATGTTCATTTTTTTAAAGATTTTTTAAATTTATTTATCTCTAGAGGGGAAGGGAAGGAGAGAGGGAGAGGAATATCAATGTATGGTTGCCTCTCGTGCGTCCTGCTGGGAATTGGCCTGCAACCCAGGCATCTGCCCTGACTGGGAATTGAACTGATATCCTTTGGTTCACAGGCCCATGATCAATCTACTGAGCTACACCAGCCAGGGCATATGTTCATTTACATATACATATTTTTTTTATATTTTTATAAATATATATATATTTGGGATTTACCCCTTTGGTTTTGATCTAGTTTTATAGAGTAGCCAGGTACACTACCCCTATTACCTACAGAGTAAAATAATTATTTGTTTCATTTTCCATAGTATTTTTTCACTTTTTTAAAATTGCAGGTGACATTCAATATTATTTTGTATCAGTTTCAGGATACAGCGTAGTGATTGTACAATTATATATATAATGTGACTTACTGTTCATGATAATTTCACTTCCTCCCTTATATCTTACAACCTTTATTTAGACATACCTTAATACTTCTGTTCTTGTCTCTTTCTTAGTCTGAACTACTGTATTTTGCCATGTATAATGCATACCCATGTTTTTGGCCCAAACTTCAAGAAAAATATCTTTCATTTTAATTTTTAATTCAATTTTTTATTTAGATATAAAACTGATGATCATATTCCAGGTGTTATCTTGCATACAGATATTGTTATTGCTTTCTAGAGTTACACGTTTAATGTATAAACATAAATAATAGAATTAAAAACATTTATATAGAAAAGGAATTAGTACTACCCATGTATAATGCACATCTTTATTTTTCCCTCAAAAATTTGTGGGGAAAAAATATGCACATTGTACATAGAAAAATATGGTATCTACCTCATCATTTCTATCCATGGCCTGTCTAAAAATTCTTTAAGATTCAGGACAAAATTTCTTCTTACACAAAACATTCCAAATACCTCCAATCAACAAACAAATTCTTTTTTATTTTTTTTCAGATCAACAATGTGTTCATTTTTTTTTAACCCTGTGCTATAGTGGGTCAGAAATCATCTGTGTGTCAAGGTCAAATGACATTGTTGGAATTATATCATTTAAGGTGGCCATCATCCTTTTCTGGGATTACCGAATGGTTATTTCTAACTGGTTCTCTTGGATGAAATTTTTTCCCTTCTAACAGTCTATTTTCTACCTCAGTAGTTTTCTTCTGTTAGGATATAGCATAGAATACAATCCAATTTTCCATAAGCTATATTGTGATATTTTAATGAATATCTGAGTTTAATTTTAACTAGAGATTTATAAATAAACTGTTAAAATAATTTGACAGGATGCTGAGGAGGGTGAATTACATAAAACTGTGTGGTACAACTTGCTTTAAGTGATGTAAAAATTTTAAAAGATTTTATTTACTTATTTTTAGAGAGTGGGGAAGGGAGGGAGAAATCAAGGAAGAGAAACATCAATGTGTGGTTACTTCTCGCACGCCTCCTACTGGGGTCCTGGTCTGCAACCCAGGCACATGCCCGGACTGGGAACTGAACCGGTGACCCTTTGGTTCACTGGCTGGAGCTCCATCCACTGAGTCACACCAGCCAGGGCTAATGTAGATTCATACTAGAAAAATCTAATGTGTACTAAAACATGTAAATGATTTGCTTTTTGTTAAGTAGTAAAACAAAACTTATTCAAAAGTGACACACAAATGAAGGGCAGCCAAGGAATCAAATTCAGTTTGTGGGTATTTTCTAGACACTGTAAATCATTCTATTACTTTAATGTCAGAATTGTAATTGTTACTCAGTTGTTTGATTTGCCTTTCAAACTCATACAGCCTTTATGTGTGTCTCTAACTTTTTTAATATATGTCCACGATTCCTCATCATCTGTTCTATAATCACAGTGTTTGACAACAAAACCTTTCATCCTAATTTATTTAGTGGCAAATCTCATCTAAACGGATTAGTCTCATTTAAGTGAAAATTTATATGTTTGAATGGAGACATCTTCATAGATTTAATTTTAGAATGTTGCTTTAGATCCCTTTGGGGGTGTTATGTAATATTCAGTGCATTTACCTTATTACTTTTCTAGAAGTTAAATGTATTCTGAATTCTAATCATATAAAGGCATATCAGTTTCAAATAAGAGACTGTGGCTTTGTATTTAAAGTAGGTCTTTACAAAAAAATGTTTATAATGACATTCGGTGATGTGTTCCAAAAGGCAAATCTAATCTCACTTGTTTGCCCCTCCAAACTCTCAGTGTCTTTTTAGTTCCCTCAAGATTCAAGCTCCTCAACCCAGCACACAGGGCCCTTTGTGATTTTGCCTTTGGTAACATCTCCATCCTCTGCCCCTGTTCCAGTCATGCTGAAGTTCTTAAAGATTGATCATACTCTTTTATAATCTACCCATTTTCCACACATTTCTCTCAGCCTGATATATTTTTTCTTCCTAGCCAGTTTATTAACTCCCACTAGGTTTTGTGTTAGCAGTTAATTTACTTACCCCTAATCACTCAGCTTGTTGTCACTCACATGGGCTCCCACCAAATCTTGCCTTTTCTCCAACTATGGTATTATTCTATGCTATATATGCTATACACTGTACTTACCCCCACTTTATTTTATCTTTAAATACTGAGACTCTCCTGTTGACCTCATTGTGTTTTCAGTTCTTAGTAAAATGGGCATGCAGTAACTACTTGTTTAATGAATGCATTCAAGAATGAATAGTATTCATTAATTCAATGCAACTCTGAAGGGAGATAGTATTTGTTGATTTTTGATGATGCAGGTTGGGATATATGTAAAGTTTTTTTAACCTGGAATAATTGATAAGTGGGATGTTTTTAGTTATTCCTCTCAGTCTTCAAATGCTCTACCCCAGGTTTTTCAAAAAAGATTTTATTGATTTATTTTTAGAGAGAGGGGAAAGGAGAGAGAAAGAGAGGACCCAGCCTGCAACCCAGGCATGTGCCCTGACTAGAAAACAAACCAGCAACCTTTCAGTCCATAAGCAGGCACTCAATCCATTGAACCACACCAGCCAGGGCCGGCCTGTTTCTTAGTGAATGTATTTTAAATATCCTGATGTAAAAATCACTGATGAGCACCTGAAATGCATGTACAGATATTGTTAATGAAAAAAACAATTATCATGTTGGCCAAAAGTTCATTCAGTTTTTCCATAAAATCAAAGACACATTTTTCACTGTCACCAATAACTTTGTTGATTTGGATATTTTGAGTATGTCAGCCATCTCCCGCGTGGCATAAGATTGATTGTTCTCAATTAATTTCTAAATTTGATCACTATGAACTTCAACTGCTCTACCTGACCGTGGAGCCTTGTCCAGTGAGAAATCTCCAGAATCAAACTTCGCAAACCACTTTTGACACATTCAATCAGTCACAGCACCTTCTCCAGACACTGTACGGATCTTTTTCATTTGTGTTTTAGTTGCATTTTTACCTTTCTTGAGATAATAAAGCATAATGTGCCAAAAATGTCACTTATTTCCTTTCATCTTCAATATTAAAATGGCTACACAAAAACTCACCAATTTTGACATTTTTTTTAATGCACACTGATATGAGAGATGTCACAATGCAGTCTAACAAAATTGTTTTGAATGAAGTTAAAGACAACTAAGCACTATTAGAGCTACCTTACAGAAAAAAACAAATGAACTTTTTGGCTAACCCAATACTTTATAAATCAGACATGTGGATGATGACATTGACATTTGATTAAGAAAACTAATGTCTGACAATTTCTTTCATAGGCATAGTTTAATCACTTCATATTTTAATCAAAAATAAATTTTTAAAATTGATTCATTAGTTATTAGATATTATTACTTTATTAGTTAATCTCCAAAGTTTTGGGGGGAGTATGAAAGCCAGTGCTAATTAGAATTCTCTTTTATAATGGCTTGATGGATATGGTATAAAAGAAAGACACATTTTAGAGATGCAAATCATTTTTTCTTAATGTTTTAATTTGATAGATTTCAAACTTCAAGACCTTTGGTGAGACGAGTAAGTAGGAAAAGGAACTCCAGTATACTTTGTACACAGGTTCACCAATTGTTTTATATGTACACTATTTTTCCAAAACATTTTAAAGTATGTTGACAACACCATACTCTTTAACCCTAAATAATTTAAGTGAAATTCCTAAGGACATTCTGTCTCATAATCATAGTTCAGTTAACAAAATCAGGAAATTTGACACTGATACAGTCAGTTATCTAATTTACTGCAGGTATTTAAATGTTAAAATTATTGTAATAATCATTTATAGCTTTTACCAATTTAGTATCCTCCTTTATCCTGGATAAGTTCCTCAGTTTTTCTTTCTTTTTGACCTTGAAATCTTGAAGTAGAAAAGCAATTCATTGTAGAATGTCCCTCAATTTGGGTTTTCTGGTGTTTCTTCATGACTGTACTTATGGTACACATTTTTGGCCCAGAAGCAATGCTGTGTCCTTCTTAGTGCATCACGTCTAGAAACATATGATGTGGGTTTGTTTCCGTATTGACAAAACTTTATTTTTTTAAACCAATAAATACTTTTGCATGCCTATCAAGTTACAGAAGCTATGCAAATTCCTGTTTTAAATACATTCAACATTTGGTCTAATCAAATTTCATTAGTGATTACAAATTACTGGGAATCAGCAAAGATATAGACCCTTTAAGGAGTTTCATATATCGATACAAAGAAATGAGATATAAAAGCAAATAATTTGAAAGCAATTTAACAACTGTTTTATGCCTAGTTTCTTAAAACTTTCCTAATGACTCTTTGAAGAGTTTTCATCCTGGTACGTCCATCCACAAGAGCATAATATCAAAGGGAGATTATGATTTCATGTCTGAAGTTCTGGGTTTTAGTCTGTATACTCTCACCTGTTAGCAATGAAAACTTAACACACACACACTCTTGACATTCCTATGAAGTGAGAATGATAAGTAGGTCTTTATTGGTAGATTAAATGAAAACATATTTTAAAACAATTGATTATCTATAAATTCCACATGAAGGTCAGGTAGTATTATTTGTTTTGATAAATATAATAGAAAAGCTATAGGATTTGCAGTCAGAAGTCAAACAAAATGGAGGTAGTAGTACTAAATTCTCCATAGGAGTTTGGTAAGGATCAAATTTCTTAATTTTTGAAAGTTTAAATTGAAACATACACTCAAATTGCCTTATGGTAATTGTGTTGATCTGTGAATCATACGAGGTTCAGGTTTTTTTTTTATGCCTCTACCTCCTTCATTTTTTTTAGAAGAAACTGATTTTTCTTTGTATGTCCTTCAGGACCATTTTTAATGTATCATGCTGAGTGACTTTGTTGATGTTCTTGATTACATGTTCCAAATATTATGAGCTTTAGTCGGTATCTCTATTGTATGCATCAAATCTCATATTCTGAAATACCTTTAAAATGCTTTTAGAACTTACATCTGTTTGTACTCTCATTAATGTTTTAGGACATACAATCGTTGAATGAATAGAATGGAGAGTCAGTGAATGAGTAGAAGACATGGATTCCTACCTGCTGGGGTTTTATAGGAGTTATCCATCCTCCTTAGACATCAGTTTTCCTTGTTTTACATTATGTGATGTGTTCTCTAAAAATTCTCAAATGCTCCCCCTTGTCTCAATTTTTGCCTCTGCCTTAAATGAATTCAAGAAAAACAATATCATGAAAATCTGTAAAATATCTGATATTAACTCAGGAATAAAATAAGTGAAAGCAAATAATGAGCACATGATTTTTTAGTCATTTTACAAATGTATAAACAATAATAAAAATGAAAAAGTTGCATTTTTAGCCTGTTCGCGTTATTCACCTTCTTATCTTTTGCCACTTACTTGTTTTGCCCTCCTGAACAGTAGTTACCCATGTGTCACTGGAGAGATCTGAAATGTTCATAAATGATAGTAAATGGTCTCTGCTAACTGAGACCATGTCCAATTTAGCCTTGAGTAAGAGCATTTTAACCTTGGCACACACTGAACACCATTTCCTGTCAGCTTCAAAGAGCACACTTAAACCCAATTCCTTCAGGTAGTTTCCTCGGCTTTCTTGGCTTCTAAAGAGAGTACAATTTATTGATGACTCTGCCCATGACTAAACATCTAGTCTCTGTGTTCTCAAAGACAACATTTTAGCTGCCTGGGTTTTTGGTAATAACACATAATAATCTTGTTTGAGTAATTTCTCAATAGTGTTAAAGGACAGTCTATCTGATCTATAACCCCTTATTATGCTTAATTTCTCTGGTCAGTGCCCTTCAGGCTAGCAGTGCATGGGAGATGGTAGTACACCACTATTAGCATGATCATAAGGTGACTTAACAATGTGCCTGACAGGATAAAAAGCCAAATAATCTCATACTAAGGAACAGAGAAGGGTCGAATATAGTAAATGAGCAGTTTGTCCTGTGAGTTTCTTATCCTGAGTTAAAGGAATGAATGGCTTCAGATGAATTTGCCTTATCTAGTAGAAATCTATACTTAACTCTAAAGGACATGCCAGCAAATTAAGGTCACATATACATATACCCCCACATAAACACATGTCCATATAAGTGGACACATAAAAACAAGGTAAATCCAAAAAATATTGGCCTAACTAATCAAAAATATTAACATAAAATAAGCAATGTAGAAGGAAATAGAAATGAATTTCGGTAGAGTTTCATGGCATGAGGCAATACATGTAGAGGAAAAACATGTTGATTTTTCAGAAAGACCTGTTATGTAAACTATAGTTCTGCCACTTACTATACAGGCAAGATTTGAAAGGTGCAAATAATACTGGTTCTAAAGGGTTATTGTAAGAATTCAATTAAATGACCTATGAAAGTTCCAAGTGCCTAGGACATGGGCCCTCAGTCAAACCAGCAATAGTTCATTTGTTAAAGTACTTTCATCAGAAAAGTCATTGCATGGTAGATGTGATCATTGATAGAATTATTACTTTAGTATAATGCAGAATTTTTTTAACCTAATGCCCCTTTCTTTCTTTCTTTTTCATGAGTTGTTAGCATTGCCACTGTAAGGTAGACAAAGAAATAGATAAAACACACACAATCCACTTTACAATGTGTTAACAGCTTGACAAACAATTGATTCTTCAGTAGGGTATAAAAATAAGGACTACAATAAGGTCTAAGGTTTATATTCTTTATTTCACTCTTTTGGGTGTTAGAAATACTATTTGTCTAGTAAGAATGTTGTTTCTCTCCCCATAAATAGTGGTTAACCAGTGGAATAATTTGTGAGGTCATTAGCAGTGAGGACCAATGAGTTTGAATTTCCAAATAAACAAACAAAAAAGCGCTGATTGTTTTATATGTATACATCAATAACAAAATAAAATTAGTAAACTAATAAAGGGACAACGAAAACAAAAGAAGACTAAGTATAATTTGAGGCATTATCTGTCAGATACTGGCATATTCCTAATTATAATCTAATGTAGTTTTCTTTCAGACTGTTGGCAGAGATTTTATGAGCAGAGGTTTGATAGTACTAAACTGAGACCTTTAAATGCCTCCAGAAATCCTCTAAAATCTAGAATAGTAGAAGTGATTAGGTAAAGCTTGCTTCAGGTTTACCCAGAAACCATGCCTTTCCACATGTCAAGCCATCAGGTGTTCCCTTCAGTTCTAGGCAGACATCATGGGGCATGAAAATCAAAAGCTAAATCCTTTCAAAGGCAGAGACAACGCTTTTCTTTTCCATAGCAGTCAAAAATGATGGCCAAAATCCTTTTATCTATTAAATCAGATTCACAGATTTGATAGATGGAGAATCTTTAAGAATATACCCAAGTGGACCAAGCAATAATTTATTCTTCCTTTGGGAATTCTTAAGACCCATAGATTAATACTCCTGTGCTTACTGACATGGACAGAGGTGGCTGTGCTCTCTATTCTGAAAGACAGTCCTCTTGATGTGTATTAAGGGGAAAAGGAATAGCAGCTATTAATCCTCCATGTGAAACCACGTTTCATTTGACTATATGCTGACTGGCTGTTTGATATGGCTATTTCTAGAAAAGGATCAGAAAAATGTGTTCTCCTTTGTAAATTCCAATAAAATGAAAGGAAATTCAGTAGGATATCTCTATGAGCTCACATTTGTAGCTCTGGGAAAGCAATTGAAAACTAACACACTAACCTACCCACATGGTTAAAAATAATTGCTGGACATTTAACATCAGACTCTTAGAAAAAGGTGGGTGGGAGTTAAGGGAGAAGACACCTATTTATAAAATGTGGTGTATGGAGAAAGAAGCCTTGGTCCATACACTTACTTCTTCCAGGACCATAACCAAACTGTGTCAGGTCCTATCTAAAGGTACTGATCCTCCAGGAATCTATGGTGAATGTTTGGGTCTCAGTATTAACTGGTTAAGCTAGATACACACACACTATACTCGAAGAGGGCTTGATCCTCTAGTAATGTTCTGTCCTTTACCACTGATCTCATAGGCAGAACCCAAGTGTATGAGTGGACAGATTTCCAGAGAAACAAAAACAGTAGGATATAGACATAGATAGCAACATCAATACCAATACAGGTATAGATAGATATATGAATATGCAAACACATATACACATTTGTGTATATATATGGAGATTTATTATGAGGATTATCTGATTCAATTTTGGAGGCTGAGAAATCCCATTATTTGCCATTTGCAAGCTGGAGAGCCAAGAAAGCTGGTGATGTCATTCCAGTCCAAGTCCAAAGGTTTGAGAACCAGAGGACTGATGGTATAAATCCCAGCTCAAGGGCAGAGGAAGACAAATGTCCGAACTCAAGTAGGCAGGCAGGAAGAGAATTGGTGAATTCCTTTTTTCTCCACTGATAAACCCATTCAGGCTTTCTGCAGATTGCATGATGCCCACCCACATTTGGAACGGCAGTCTGCTTTCCTTAGTTCACTGGTTCAAACACCAATCTACCCCGAAATAGTCTCACAGACACGCCCAGAAACGATGTTTAGTCTGGGCACTCCATGGCCAGTCAACTTAACACATAAAATTAACCATCACACTGAGGTTTCACCTCAAGGCTGTCTAGGCCAGACTCTAAAGCAACAGCAGCTAGTTTCTCATCAGTACATTCTCTTTTAAGACTCATGCTTGAGAAGCACTACCACATTTGTAATTGGCTCAATTAATATAGTTTGCTTAGAAGAAAACACTAATCACTACTAAGAATTAAAATATTTAAAAAGCTTATAAAAAGGAGACCAGTGAACAGCAGAAAGTTCTTATGTTTACTTTCCATAAGCAAATGTGGTTTATACAAAGCCTGATACTTGCTAACATCTCATCATCTCTTAATCCATGGAGTCAAAGAGAACTTTAACCCCCTACAGGGTCCGGCAGAAGTAAGGCCTGCTTAAGTGAGGTTGGTAGGGTAGTAATATGGGTGTAATAATCTATCGTTTTAATTTAAACATTTCACCTAAAATATCATAGAGTGTGCTTGAGTGTGATATTGTTATGTTACAAGATTACATGCTTATGATTTTGTAATAAAAAAGGGGGTTATTTGTGCTGGATCCTGCATTTCTAGCAATTTCAGCCAATCCAATAAACATTTTCAGAGTATCTACTTTTAAAATGCTTAAAAATTATTTTTATACTAACAACACCCGTTTATTATCAAGCACTTTATTAATTGCTTTATATTTAAAACCTTACAGTAATCTCATAGAATAGATGCAATTATTAGTCCTCTTTGAATTTGAAGAAAATTTCAATGTGTTAAATGTGCCAAGTGGTCTAGAATGACAATTTTTTTTTCCTAAACTCAAGAAAGTTCTCATCCCAGAGAAAGAATTAGCTGAATATATATGCACACACACATACACATGTATAAACATAGAAAATATATTAATATAGCCTATAGCAGAGGGTTATTTACTTTTCATAAATAAGCTTATGCCTACATATAGGGGTAAAAATGCTTCATGGATGAGATGGCATCTGAGATACATCTAGAGGGGTAATGTTATTAATTTATTTATTCAATAATGCACATTTGCTAGGCTCTGCATATACCTTTTCTGTAATAATTATACCTTTACTTGTAAGAAAGATATCATTACTTTTATTTTACAGACAAAGAAGCCTGTTCAGATAGTTCAAGCTAGTAGTTCTCAAACTTGAACATGTATCAGAATCATAAGGAGTGCTTGTTAAAACATAAATTTCTGGGATCCCTCCCCACAAATATTTTTAATTTGGTAGGTTTGAAGTGTGGCTGGAGATTTTGCATTTTTACCTTGTTCCCTGGTGATGCTGACATTGCCAGTCTGGGGGGCCACACTTTGGGAAGCTCCAGCTAAGTGATTTGACTGAGTACATAGCGGTGTTAGGATTTGATTCACGGGCCGTTCTGCCTGTGTCAGAAAGCTGCATTTATGCTTGTCATTGAACCTATACACCCTCTGTCTAGTTAGTGAATTAATGCCTTTAGTAATTCGGTTCACTTTTTCCATTACTTTTCTCCAGCCTTCCTTCCCCCATTACTACAACCCATTTTTTTTTCTATAACTTAGGGAAATTGTTCACTTGTTTGCAATTATACATGCTCCATAAGAGGTCAAAAGAAACACTCTGAAGAAAATAATCGTATTATAGAATGATACTTAAGAAATGAACTCATTTGAGAATTAAGGATTACCACTTAAACTATAAATGCGTTTTTTTCAAAAATCTGTACTTTGTATCAGTGAAAACACCCATTTTAATTCTACTGTACAGCCTACATCCGAACAATGCTTACTTAAGGTTTACAAATGCATGCCCATTTGCACTAATTTCTTTCATTCTCATAGCAATTCTGTGTCTATTGACATGGCATTTTTTGCAACATTGTAACATGGGAAGCACAGGATCAGAGGGTGAATTGGCTTCTTCAAAACCCATTGACTGATAAGTCTTTTGAATTTCCGCATAGTACATAATGTCACCAGTGGGAAAAACATTCAAATGTGTCTTTAAGAAAGATTTAAAGCAACAAGTCTTTCTGTAACAAATTGGTTTTTATTTAAAATGCAGTTATCCTTGATTACTGAAGGAATGATTTTCTAATCAAGTTTTCTCAACTGAAGTTTTCAGTTTCAGAAGCAGAAGGAGTAAAATTTTTAGTTCTGTTCATTTTGCTAACATTAATACAGAGGTCTTATACATGATTGCATGCTCAATAATGGTGATGAAAGGCAAGGGAAACAGTATGGATTTCACGTTCTCAATGTGCATATATCTCTAATAATTCAACCTATATAACTAAAGACTCACTGGCTCTGCTGCCCAGGATGGTCGACATGGCCCTGATAAAAGGATCTAGAGCGTGAGTTGTTTCTTTCACCTGCATTGGGCAGTGGGACATTCTACTTCACACAGAGCTTCAGCACAGAGAGGAGCTGAGTTGGTGAAGTGTTATTCCTTTCTTATTATAATAATTTTAAAAAGTCTAATATTGAGACTTCTTAGACTTAACTAGGTTCCTGTAGGGCACTTAGGGAAGGGAGTCCCTCATGGGGCAGAGATCCTAAAAGTAGAACAAAAATTTCACTGTCTTTTACATCAAGAGGGACCTCCGTTTTGTGCCTGAGGACCATTCAAATTAAAATCCATGTAGCCCCTCTTTTATACTTAAAAAATCAAGCATTTGAAACATACTTTACTTCTGGTATTTGCCTCTGAGGAATGATCACAGAATGTTCCAAATGTTTAACATGGCAAATTGTTACTTATATAATAGGATTCCTGCCAATCTGAAGCACTGGGTATTGAAAGACACCAGGATGGGAAACCTGGAAGCCTGTGGTAGAAGGCATCACCTAAGGTTTCCCAGCCAAGGCTTTGGGGAAGCAACAGTAATGGCAAGTCTAGTCCTTACTGCCTTGTAGCAAGAGTTAGCTTAGTGTAGATAAAGAGGTCAAGCTTTTTCTGTGAGCAAACAGATAAAGTTGAAAGCAACAAAGGCCTTGCAAGTGGTGGTCCCAAGTACTAACCAAAGAGCAAACCTCTTGCATACTATGTGGAGAGGTCTGGGGTCGCACGTTGATTCTTTTAGCAACCTCCCGCATGGAGGAAAAAGCGTGGTCACAGACTTCATCTTCAAACACAAGGCTGATGACACACATTGGCAGGGTCCTGCTCCTCACACTTGAACAGATGACAGGATTTACATTTCTCTGTTCACCAAGTTGTCGATCTTGTATGAGTAGCTCAGTCGGAGGCATCCTTTTGTTCTATACTAGAGGAAAAATGCATTACTGTTTCTGAGCTTACAGCATTCCAAAGCT